>JALNIO010000452.1:6244-34986 GCA_023509875.1 Rugonectria rugulosa
GATCCGCCGCCAGCAGTACGAGGCCTTCCTCGTCATCCACATCGTCTTCTCCGCCATCCTCCTCGTCACCATGATGCTCCACGTCTCCATCTTCGAGGGCGAGTACGACCTCCTCTTCTGGGTGCCCCTCTTCATCTGGGTCGCCGACCGCGCCCTCCGCGCCCTCCGCGTCGTCGCCTTCAACCCTTACTTCTGGAACACCCGCGCCGTCGCCTCGTACAACCCTTCCTCCAACATTGTCCGTGTCTCCGTCCCCTGGGCCACCAGCGTCTACAAGCCCGCCCCGGGAACCTTTTACTACCTGCACGTCCTCAACGGTCCTCGCTGCTGGGAGAGCCATCCCTTCACCGTCGCCACCGTCCTCGACCACGGCCAGGCCGGCGCGAAGCTCCTAGGTGAACAAGTTCCCCTCCTCGAGCCCAACGAGGCGTCCCCCGACGCAGACGCCTGCGACGCCCAGAGCCTCGACTCCGACACCTCGTCCATGACCTTCCTCATCCGCCCTTATGACGGCTTCACCTCCCGCCTCAAATCCATGGCCGCCTCCTCCTGGCCCTCCAAGGCCCGCCTCCGCGTCCTCGTCGACGGCCCCTACGGCCACATCCAGCCCTTCCACCTCTTCGACAACGTCGTCTTCATCGTCGGCGGCAGCGGCATCGTCGTACCCCTCTCCTACCTCGCCCTCCTCACCAACCCTTCCTCTTCCTCCTCCTCCAAGTCCGTCCACATCCACTGGGCCGTCCGCGAACCCCAGTTCGCCCTCGACGTCCTCCAGACCGACATCGCCGACGCCCTCGGCTCCTCCAACCTCTCCCTCACCGTCCACCTCACCCAGCCCGTCCGCGGCGACTCCCATGAGTGGCCGCCTCAAGTCTCCCTCGCCACCGGCCGCATCGACGCGCCCTCCGTCATCCTCCGAGCCCGCGAAAAGGCTCAGTCCGAGAGCCTGGCCGTCGTCGCCTGCGGTCCCGCGCAAATGGCCGACGCAGCTCGAAAGACGGTCGCCGATATGCTGCGAAATGGCGCCACGGGGGTGGAGTACTTTGAGGAGAGTTTCCAGTGGTGATTTTTACCCTCCCATTATCATCTTTCTCTTTTTTCGGTTATATAAACATGTCCCAGATGGACCACGAGATACCACGCCATGATTTACACACTTGCATATGCATTACAGACTATAGACAGATAGAATGCGCTCTGAATTGTTGATGCTTAGATTTATATAGGGTACTTCGGATATACAGACCATCAGGGGATAAAGCAGCCCAATCAATACAGCAATAAGATTCGAGTTTATTGAGGCATTCGGTTAGGTATAATTCTCTATTGCTTCTTCTACTGCCAGTTCCATTGGGCTACTTCATCTCCTGATAGTCGGACCCTGTTGTGTGTTGTAAACTTCTAAACAAATACTTTGAATATACGTACATACGAATACTACACTCGCCAAATCCCCTGATGCTAAACTCAGCTTGCTAACTCTGGATGGAAAGGATATTCGCCATGGCCCGGCACGTTCCAACCCAACTGGAGGGTTACTAAATTCTCACAGCGCACATCACAATCACAAATAGAAACACTGAATCTTAAAGTCACAAAGGGGGCGCTTCTTGTTCAATGACTTTGTTCATTCTCTTCTGTTCTGACATTTACAGATTAAGCACAATATACATCCGCCCTCCATTTCAAATCTCAAGTAGGTATAACTTCATGCATGCATTAACCCCGTGCCCATGGTATCTCAATCCTGTCTTTGTAGTTTTCTTATTTAATTTAAACGTCAACCTTCTCGTTGTGGGTGACGGTGCCAGCGAAAGTGGTGGTGGGCTTCCACTTGGCCGAGTTTCGGGGGTTGGTCTCCTCCATCATCTTATCGACCTGCTCCAGAGTGAGACCCTTGGTCTCGGGAACCAGGAAGTAAGAGTAGACAAAGGCGCAAGTGCAAAGACCGCCCCAGACGAAGAAGACGGACGACTTCATGTTGCCCTTGGACTCGCCGACCATGTAAGGAGTGATGACGGCAATGATGGTGTTCCACAGCCAGTTGGAAGCGGTGGAGAGACCAACACCACGGGAGCGGATGGGGATGGGGAAGATCTCGCCAATAACGATCCAAGCGCCGGGACCCCAGGTGGAGGCGAAGAAGAAGATGTAGATGGCGATGAAGGCGACCTGAGCGTTGACAGCAGAGATGTTGTCGGCAATGGTGGAGTCGGGATCCGAGGGGTCGGGGTGAGTCTTGTTGAAACCAATGGTGACACCGACGATGGCGACGATGAACTGGCAGATGAGCATACCAAGAGCACCAAGGATGAGGATGGTTCGGCGACCGAAGCGCTCAACGGTGTAGAAGGAGAGGGGGGTGGAGAAGACGTTGACGAGGGTGAAGATGAGGGACATGAGGAACGAGTTGGAGATGGCGCCAGTGGACTTGAGGAAGGGAGTAGAGTAGTAGAAGATGAAGTTGACACCAGTCCTATTTCTTGTTAGCACGAGAAGCTGATTCTAGGATTCAAGGACACTCACCATTGCTGCATCATCTGAAGAGAGGTACCAAGAATCGTTCGTCGGAGGTTGGACTTGGGATCCCAGAGGCTACCGCGGAAGCAGTTGGCCCAAGAGCCGAACCAAGTGGTGTCGGGGATGAGAGCACGCTCGTACTCCTCGTTGGCAACGATTTCGGCCACCTCATTCTGAACAAAGTGAGAGTCGCGGGGCTGGCCACGGACGCGGGAGAGGGCATCGACGGCATCCTCAATGCGACCCTTCTTGACAAAGTATCGGGGGGAGTCGGGGAGGAAGAGGAGACCACCACCGAGGATGACGGCCCAGGGGAACTGAAGACCGATGGGGATGCGGTAAGAGCTGGCGTTGTCGAAGTCCTCAGTGCCGTAGACGATGCAAGAGGCAAGCAGGAGACCAATGGTGATGCAGAATTGGTAACCGGCGACGAGAGCTCCACGGACCTTGCGGGGGCACTAGGAAGCTGTTAGTAACGAGGATCATGGAGTGTTGTGAAGCAGGCAAAGACTTACAATCTCAGACATGTACAGAATAACAATGGCAGACTCGAAACCGACACCGATACCGGCAATGAGACGACCAGCAACAATTGCAGCAAGAGGATCACCGTGACCAGTGATCATCTGGATAATCACACCGAAGCAGTAGATGATGCAACCAGTAATGACAGTCCACTTTCGGCCCATGCGATCAGCAAGGTCACCGGCAATGATGGCGCCAAAGAAGGTACCGCAGGAGAGAATCGAGGTGATGAGGGAGGTGTGCGAGTCGGTAAGGGAGTCCCTGCCGGAACCCTCGACCTCGTGGATGAAGTAGAGGGAGCCGTTGACGCCGTTGATGTAACCGGAATCGTAGCCGAAGAAGATGCCACCGAACGAGGCAAAGGCGCACATCAGGTAGGCCTTCCAGGTGACGGGGGCCTCGATCTGCTCGACATCTTCAGTGGTGTGAAGGTTGCCGGTGATTGTGTTATTCTGATCGCCGGCCTCTTCAGCCTTGTGCTCAAAGGATGGAGCGCCCATGGCTGCAGAACGCGGGGGGGTAGGTTGCGTATCAGGTTGTAGCAGACAGAGGAAGAAGCAGTGATTTGCTCTGTCGGGGAGGAGTTTGTTGTTGTTGGGTTGAAGCTCTTGGAGAGAAGAGGAGAAGAGGTGATGGAAAGGAAGGAGGAAGGAGGAAGGATTTATGTGTGAGTGAGACGAGAGTGAGTGATCGGCAGGTGCAACGAAGCAGGGAAGGAAGGTGTCCTTTTATTATTCGAGGTTTGAGGAAGAGCTGTCCCCAATTGGAGGCGACGATGGAGAGAGAGAGAGAGAGCCAACCTACGAGGATGCAGTAAATCACATACGAATTGACACGCCCCCGGGTGTAGGATCCAATCACATTGACATTGGCCCAGACGGTCGGCGGACAGCTGGGTGGGCAGAGAGAGTGTGAGGACCAACAGCGAGGAAGAGAATGAAAGAGGTACGTACCCCCGTACGGAGTACAGGCTGTGCCGACTCCAATGTCTGGAGACCCCAAATTGATTTCTTCCCACGGGGCACTTCTCTTTTCGGGTTGCATCCACCCCCAGAAATTGAGCTTGAGCTTGAGCTTGAGCATATCCCATCAATCCTTGGGGGAGAAGAGACCCTTCAGGTTGGCCGTCCAGGCCCCCCCTCCCCCCGGGGAGCCACCGAAAGGGGGGGTGTGCGAGATGCGGCCCAGACCAGGAGACCAGGGGGGGAGAGGGATCCAGACGGGGGAGGGGGCCGCTCCGACAGGCGTGTGTACGGAGTATGCGTGTGGTTTTTTGCCTGTGCCGGAGCCGAGAGGGTCAGGTCGACTTGTCAAGTCAGCAGCTTGGAATGGTGTCCCAGGATCGGCATCGCATCGGTTGCAGTTGGTGCCGATGCTTGGCTATTGTCTGTTGTTGGTGGTGCAGTGCTGTCGTATGGCACTGAAGCTGGTACTGTGTTTTCGCATACGGGCTGCATGCTTTCTCTACATGGAAATGCTACACAGAACAGACCCTCAATATCTTCTAAATTACAACACCACATAGGTAGCCAGGCACAGTTACGAAATCTTCATCAAACGCATCGTGTCCATTGGTAATAGATTGAAAATCTTCAACACCAACAAAATGCCCCACGAACCAAGACCACAAACAATGTCCCAGAACCACGGTCACTCTCCGAGCAGAGGCCACTTTTTTTTTTCTCTTCTCTCGATCTCGACTACCAATGGACGCGTGGTGTCTCGGCCTCCGGTGTCAAGCGTCAACGATCGAACAATGGCCCCCTTGTACGTCCCCTGTATCTAAAGCTGTGAAAAAATGTGTCGCCCACGCGCCCAAAGCTGGGGAAAATACCTGACAGAATCGACTCTCTCGCTCGCTCGCGTGGGGATATTTGGGGCGGGTCCGTTCCCCCGGAGGAAGAAAGAAAGGGAGCTACGAAGTAAGGCCGATGTTAATTGATTTCGAGTGGAGGAGAAGAGGAGACGTTATTGTTCCTTACTCCGTACTTCTTTTTTCTGCTGCGCTTAACGGTACGGTACCTGCTCCCCCCGGTACAAACGGTGTGGGCCAGCACACGAAAAGAAGCGCCGAGTAAGGCCGGCGAGGCACGTTTCCCTTTTACTCTACCCTCCCCGGACAGCGTGTCACGCCCCTCCCCGGGGGACGCTTTGTGGGCTGCTTCAGGGCCTGGTTCTTAGTGGCTGGTGGTGCCAGTGGCCTCTCTTTTTTTCGTTCTGGTGCCAGTCTGGAAGCCTCTTTCCCAAGACCAAGAGACGGAGGCGGGAGGAGGGTCAACGGCCAGTCCGTTTTGCATTCCGTCAAGTGACCCAAGTCCGGAGAACCAAGAGGTTACTGAACTACGGAGCCGTGCCTGAGTAGGTAGGTAGTCGTAGTCGTAGTCAGCCAAGTCGGCTTGTTTGATGGTTGATGGTATGGTCCTGCCGGTGCCGTATCCGAGGGATCGTGTGTCGGTTTTTTTCTTCTTCTTGTGCATGTGCTTCGTCTGGTTGATTGCTTTGCCTCTCTCCTCAACTGCCTACCTACCTACCTACCTACCTACCTACCTACCTACCTACCTACCTATGTTGCCTTAGCCTTGTGTCTCGTCGGGCCGTCTCCGTCACCTTGACGCAGAAGCAGTGTTGACGGTGACTCTATTCAGATCTCATCCTACATACATAGCTCCCCCTGCCAACATCGACATGCTCAGCCTGGGCTGGCTATTCGTCGGCAACCCATTGGTGGTGTGTCCCCCTGATACGTAGAAATCCCATGGCCCAATCCTTCGCCCGCAAATCCCATCCCCATGCAACCCACGCACACCTCGACTCCAACCAAGTAGCTTCCGCGGGGAACCCCCCTGGGGGAGAAACGTCCCAATGGGTGAATTTTCGGTCGTACTCGACGCGCTACTCCCTGCTTCCAACTGCATCCCAATGCATGCCATGGTTGTAATTGACCGAGATACTCTCCTTCTCCGCAGTCTCCTCCTCGTTTTCCTCTCTCCTCTCTCTCTCTCCAGCTTTCCCTCTCTCCAGCATCTCCAGTTCCGTCCCTTGGGGCCGGGAACCACCCCCCCCTTCAAACCACTTTCCCTATTTCCCCCCGGGGTTTTTTCTGGCCCTTTTACTTTGGGGTCGAATGTCGGGGTTTCTCTACCCATCCAACCTGTCAGCTCCTTGACCCCATCACCACCTCCGACACCAAAATAAGTCAGCCCGAGCCGGAGACCGACCGACTCCCCCAGAGGTTTACCCGTGAAATCAACTTTCATTGCCCCGTGGGGAGAAAGAAGGGGGGAAAAGAAGGGCACAAGCTGAAGAATAAGGCCGAGCAAAGAACACCACCATCGCTTGCGAGGAAGGTCTCGTCTTTGCTCGTAAAGGACTCCCAAGTCACGATGGACGCCTTACAAGCCATGTCGCTTACCTGCCTATCGGCCAACATTCACAGACGCGCGCCACCTCTGTCACGAGCGCCGCAAACTCCCTCCTCTCCCCAACCCCCGGTCATGCAAGCCTCCAAGGCCGGGCCGAAACGCCATCGAAGCGCACTTGGGGAGAGGCTGTTTAATTCCCGGATCGAAGTTGGCTTGGCGCCTGGGCTTGGCTCTGGGAATCGATCAGGTTTGGCGGGATGAGCTGCTGGCCTGATCACCCCGTCCACGCCAACGCCAGCCGTGCATGTGTGCATGTGTGTACTCCGTATGTGTGTCCTGCAACATGGCATCGTTTCTCTCAGTGGTTTCATTCCCATCCCCGTGGTTCCATGATGTTGGCAAATCGCACGGCCCTTATTCCGTCCTGGAGTGGTTACGGCTGCCGCTCACGGATCGTCACCAAAACCACTTCCGTACACGTTATCCCGTAGAAAGATCAGCACTTTCACGCAAAGCCCCAACGCTACCCGCTCTGATCGTCGTCTTCCCATCGACAGTTATTCCGCACTACCCCCCTCGTCTGTTCCCTTTCTCTTCAACGTGTCTCTCAGCGGCCTCTCCCGTGCGTTGTAAATCATGTAGAAGACATGTTCCAAAGCCACCTACATACAGTACTGCAAATCTCAGACACGAGTGTCTCGTCTCGGTTCCTGTCCTCCCTTTTCTGGTCGCACAGGGCTACCTGTAGGTGATAAAAAATAGAAGCAAATAAAAGTGCATGCCAGTCTATTTCTGACAACATGTCTTGCTTTGTCGTGCCCCAAGGTCCGTCCCACGTTTTTTACTGGCCTGCTACGGCAAGATAGTCTAGCCTGCCTTTGTCGCTTGTCTCGCCTGTCTCGCCACTGATCGACGCCTATTGTCTTGTTGTCTCAAAGCATTCCAATTGACTCAGGCAGAATACTATTCTTGGGCATTGGGCCGTCACACGCGGAACGGAAACGAATTACAATAACAATTGTAACGTTCGTCATGAGCAAAGACCCAACATGGCCAATCCTCTCCTGAACGGGCACCTTGGGCGGCCGGGTCCGATGTCCTGCTGCAACAGTCCATCTAAGCTTACATGCCTAAACCAGATCTCTCCTCGCTTTCTCTCTCGTGTTCACGCGGTTCGCTTCTCTCTCATCTCCCCTTCGTCTTCCCACTCTGTTCCAAAGTGGGCAATGGGACGAGCTCAATCCGGACTCTTCCCTTCTGCAACCGGGGGGCCGATATGGAGTAATCATGGCCCAACGGGCAACCTCAGACAACCCCGTGACTTCAGTGTGTAAGAGCAGACAAGAGGCCTCGGGGGGGAGTGAAGTTAAAGCGCCATGGGGGATTTCGGCAACGCCTTACGGTACCCATGATCCTTGGCCCCCCTCTCTGGGAATCAGGTCAGATCATTGGCTGCGTCTTCCACACGCCCCTCCTTACAAAGGCTGTCCCGAAATCTCGTTCAGAGAGTGAGTCCGCCCGAGGGCGCCCCACAGAGAAAGCAGGATCCCTGCCGCCAACCCGCTGTCCGCTGCGGGCAAGCAGCAAAACATGCCCAGAGATGGGAAAATAGCAGTCAAGGGGGATGCGAGGAGGGGGACTCGTGACCTCGAAAACGTTTGAACGGGCCGTTTACTTTTTGTATGAAGAGCTGGCCCCGGGTCCAACCTCCATCCCTGACTGGCCAGATCCAGTGGAGAGGCAAGGGATGTGAACAGACGGAGGCTCGTCGCCGGGGGGGGAAACAGATCAGACGAACCGTGATGATGTCCTGATGCCGGGTCTGGGCCGTCTTGAACTGCTTGGTCTTTGGGAAGCCATCTATAGAGTACATGCTTGTACGTATATCCGCGGATGGGCTTTTACGGATGTTGGATCATGTTGGTCACGAGGATATGCTCCTCGTCACCGGGCGTCTGTCAGGGCCAGAAAAAAAACGAAAAAACGCCTTCATTCCGGCCCTTTTCGAGTCCTGTTTGCCGGGCCCCCCCTCCTCCCCAGCAACCTTACCAATTCATTACACACGTCCCCATCGTTTGTCATCTCCTTCTCCTCCATCAATCGATTTTCACCTGTTTCGCCGTGTTCCCCCCCCTCATTTCCCAGCTGGACGGTTCAGCAAGAAAACCATCTCTTTTTTTCTCGTGAAAGGGAAGAGAGAAAAGCGAGCTGGTGGGGGTAGCAATTACTACCCTCCTTTTCGCTTGCGTCCACGTCCTTGCTTGGCTTGGCAGGGTACAAAGATGCCGACTCAGCTTTGTGCTTCGAAAAAATGTTGCCCTGCATAATAAAGTGTCTCATGTAGATGGCGATTCGTTTAAAATGGAAACAAAGAGTCATGATTGTCGTGTTGGACAAGACGCCACATTCGTTTTGAGGGCGGCTATCGCTGTAACGTCCCATCCAATTGCTCCTGATTTGCTTTTTGTTTGGCTGCAGCTTACTCCGTAGTAGCTTCTTCAGTCTCAAATCATCCATTGTAGCAGCGATCTTGCGCGGAATGTGTCTCACCTCACAATCTCCAGTCCATGCTCACCTTGTGTGAGAATTTCATCTTTGTGTCTCCAGGATCTACATGATTCTGGACTTACGTCGTCAGATCCAGTCAGTCTCTAGCCTGGCCCGTCTCATTCCAAGCGCGTCATCCATCCCCCGCGTCTATTCAGGTTCCCATACCCTACACCCAAACCCCAAGACGGACTTATTCTAACCGTTTCCCAGTAACCAAGGTTCGCCAGCGGCGGCCGTTTTCCTCAAGTTGGAAGCGACTGTCCAAAGTCAATTTCCCCAGCTTATTAGGTCTGCATGGCAGAATTCCAGCTGGGCTGAGCCTATCCGCTCGTGGGTGTCAGCTCCGGGAGGCCAAAAATCAATCGGCCGAATGGCAATGCTCAACGTCTTACATGAGAAACCTAGATACACTCACGCGGGTGTTTCCATGCTCAGACGTATCCAATAAGCGTCCAAAGTGGTTCATGACCTCACCCGAGAAACATCGGCTCCCAGGCCAACTTCAATCAATTCCCTTGGACAACATGTATTTTTGTTTGCCCCCGATCCGATACTGCAACGACGGTCAAAGGAGACGCCGGCCGCCGGTAGTGGAGTTTCCCCCCGGGGCATATCGGCCGGGAGTGGATACCGCCATGTGCCGGGCATCGCTAAGATCTGGGGCGGGAAAAACCACAAACACCACGAGATGCCGTGCATGAGCCCGACTTTAAAAAGATTTCTGGAGTTCGATTATCTCTTTCAGATCGATGCGACGCGGAGACCAGGTCCAGAAAAAAAAAACGTTATCTAGAGTCGCACTCGATATAATGTAGATGACATATCGCTGGATACCATCGTCTCCATAACGACACCGAGATGAGACCGTGGGAACCCAGCTGTCAAATCGCTCATCATGCCACAGGTGGTTTTGCACGGACAAGGGGAACATACATAAAGAGGGGAAGACCCTCCTCTCCTCTCGCCTCACCGCGACTTGCTTGGATTCTGTTCTCGCCGTCCATCCAGAAATAAAGAGTGTTTCGTTCGCCACCGCGCTCGGCCCTTTGCCACGACTTTGCGAACCACGGTTCTCTCAGCCTCGACCAGCTCGAATCTAACCAACTACTCGAGTTTGCTCCTCGCTACGAAAATCCATCGAACCACGTGCTGTATTTGGTCTTGCGTTTCTGGGAAATAGCCCCGCGGGGTGGCTGGCTTGAGGCCTCTGTCGGCGAGCCCGAGATTCTCGTCTTTTTGCCTCGGATCGGGTTATAACAACGAGTCAACTCGAGCGGCCGATCGAACTGGCGTAGAGAATCGATCTAGGGAGTTTCGTTGTGATATGCTACCGAGGACCAAGTGTCAAGAGCCGCGGACTTTTGGTTGTCATTGCAGAGTCATCACTACGTTTCTCCTCGCCCTCTGGACCTTTGGTGGGTTATATCGCTACGCAAACCTGAACCGGCCTGTGAAATATCTTCAGACGGAGTTACCATGTCTAAGCATTTTATTGAAGCCCCGATTTAGCGGTTCAATAGGGTAGGTATAGAGTAAAAAGTGTCAGTCTCCCTGCCATGTTGCCTCAAAGCCGGCTGTAACTCGTGCAAGCTATCACCAACTGTGACAAAATCGGGCTTCGGTTTCACATATATCCTGTTCGCTTTTTTTCTTCTTCTTCGTTTTTGACGTGTTCTTCGATGTTTTGTTCATAAAATACCCATACTCGTACTTGTCATTGGTTCAAAATAGAGTCACGCAACCCTTCGCCCCTCACAACAAGTATCGTACCCTACACCAAATCTGCAAGACGAACAACTTCAACTTATAAGTTGCACCGTAGCATGTCACCAAATCTTACCGATTCGTCCAATTGTTGGTGTATCTCAAGGCACTCAAAACCTATTTCTCCTGGAAAAAGCAAAACCAACACTCTGAAACACGCATCATGTTATCGCCTCGAGTCCCCATGTCCAATCGCGGGGTAATCGACTCGTCATGCCCATAACGTGATTTTGTCCCGTTACTTTCTTCTTCGCATCGACATCACGACACTTTGACGATGCTCACTACATGTATTTCATATTGACTGCGATACAATAGTTTTCATACTCAGATACCCTATAAATAATGGCAGAGCACATGCGCGCCTGGCACATCTCCTCCCCAGGCCCCGTCGAGTCATCCCTCTCCCTCACCTTCGACAACCCCCGCCCGTCAAAGCCCCTCCAGCACGGCCAGGTCCTCGTGCGCGTCCGCAGAGCAGCCCTCAACCCCGCCGACTTCAAGGTCCCCGAGCTCGGCGTCGCCGCAAAGGCGCTCACCCAGTTCCCCAAGACCCCCGGCATCGACCTCTGCGGCGTCGTCGTCTCCGTCGCCCCGGACGTCGACGACGTCAAGCCCGACGACCACGTCCTCGGCAGGGTGCTCCCGGGCAGGAGGGAAGGGTCTCTGGCAGAGTACGCCGTCGTCAACCGCGACTCGTACGTCGTCATCCCGCGCGACCTGGACCTCGACCAAGCCGCGGGGGCTCCCACGGCCGCTCTAACGGCGTACCTCACCATCGCGCCGCACGTCAACGTCGGCGACCGCGTCTTCATCAACGGCGGCTCCGGCGGCGTGGGCCTCTTCGGCATACAAATCGCCAAAGTTCTGGGCTGCCACGTCACCGTGTCGTGCTCGACGGCCAAGGAAGCGCTGTGCCGCGAGACGGGCGCCGACGACATCATCGACTACAGCACGAGCAACGTGCTGGAGGAACTGAAGCGCAAAGGCCAGGTGCACAGCCTCATCGTCGACAATGTGTGCAACTCGCCGCCAAACCTGTACGCTTCCTCGCACAATTTCCTGCTACCCAAGGGGAAATACGTACTTGTTGGGGGCGGCTTTTCGAACAGCAGTGTGACGAGCCTGGCGAAGAGTTTGCTGTTACCTGGATTCCTTGGAGGGGGGAAGCGCAAGTTTATTGCTTTTAATGTGCACCCGAACCGTCCGGCTCTGGAGCAGATTGTGAATTGGATGGTGGAAGGCAAGGTGAAGACGGTGATTGATTCGGTCTACAACTTTGATGAAGTCGACAAGGCGTTTGAGCACTTGAAGAAGGGTTCTAGTGGTGGCAAAATAATTATTCGCGTTGATGAGGATAAGTAAAGCGTTGTCTGTCTATTCGTTCTTAATGATACCCCAAAATGGTTTTAGTAGTCATCATTGCTTCATTTTGAAGTTCGATAGTATCTTCCAGTCAGCTATGCTAGGCTGGTCTATAAGAGTGCGTTTCATCATATCCCATGAACAACCATACAGGCTCAACGTAGCGGGAATAGTTGGTTGTATTTTGCCGGCTTTGATCGTATGTTGATCGAATGAGAAACCAATGCAAAAGACCCCGGCAGTGGATGATACTGAGGCTTGAGCCGATAGCTGGTGTTTCCGATTGTGCGGAAGATAGTGTTGGCGATAAGTAGGTAGCGAGCAGATGATACCTCTCGGTAGTCCAATACACCTGAGTAAAACAGAGTGAACTGGCCTTTGTAGCATGTACAGGTCAGCTCAGAAAGCTCCGAGACACAACGTGGACACCAGCTGTCTGGTTGTTTGAAGACTCTTCGCTGAGTGGCTGGCTTATATGCCGGGGGGTCCAACCTCTCGCTGTCTATGCAAGATGCTGGTATGGGATACATCGAGATGAAGCTGGACGACGTAATGCTCCCATCTTAGAATAAGAGACCAAACCCTCTCTCACTACTTCAAGCGCCCAACCCAGCGCTAAACTTGCGAGCAACCCAAGCCGCCCCATTCTCTTCATACTCTTGCTTCGTCACAGCAAGCTTGTTGATATGCCAATGATTGGCCAAGTTGGCGCCACCATGCCACGTATTGGTAATCGGATTTGCCGGTCTCGCAACGCGTACAACGCAGTCATCCGGGACCCTTTGCACAACCTCCTTTTGCAAGCGCTGAATGAACCCATCAAACAGTGCGTTCCCACCCACAACAACAATATTGGCCAGCATGCTGGGCCACAGACCAATGGGAAGCTCGTCGAGAGACTGCTTGATCAAGTCCGCCAGGCCAGGTTGCCTAATCCCGGCGTCTGTCGGATTGAAGATGAGCTCTGGGACGGTGAATCGCTCATTCCGCAGGGTGAGGGCGTCTTCTTGTGATGGTAAAGCCGCTCTTTTGGCTTTCGAGTGTTGGGACGGATCGTATTCTCGGATGATACCTTTGGTTCGAGCGTGAAAGTCTGGCAGAATGTAGTCCTTGGCAATGCCGCCTCCCGAAATGTACTCTGGTCGTTTCTCCCCCTTGGTTCCCTTCCAGCACTTTTCCAGGTCGGCCTTGAAGTCGGGAGTCACGTAACAGGCGAGCTCTTTCATCTCGTTGACAATGTACGTATCGTTTCGCATGTCAAAGTGTCGTAGAGAGATGAGGCGCGTGAGGTAGTTGGTCAAGACTTTGCCTCCAACGTCGAGCCTTCGGATAGCGGATTGCAGCGGTCGGCCTTGAAGCAATGGGGTGACGGTCGTATGCGAGTAGCCAGAGTCAATAACCATGATGGCTTCGGCAGGGACATTTGCAACGCTCGGAACGTCTTTTGGAGTCTGAAATGTGCTCTGGATGTCGTGGTAGGCGTTGAAAGCTGGGCCTGGGTATCTGTTAGCCACAACGTAGTACTCTCTTGAGCTGGCAGACTGTACCTATCCCTCGGTAGTAGCTGGCGAAACCAAACTCCTCAAACACCATTTGATCGCAATTAGTTTCAATGACGGGCAATCCATTGGACGGTACACCCAGGATTAACCTCGTCTCGGTTGGGTCGCACTTCATCGGAGCATTCTTGTCGAAAAACTCATGGTCCCAAATCTCCTTTTGCGCCTCCCAGTTGACGATGAAGCCCTTCTCGACCGGGCGACGAAACTGAATCTCCTGGAAATCCCGACATTTCTCGAGCTCCGACGCGACGTAAACCTTCCTGGAGCTGTCGCGGGCGATGCAGTTGGGGATGACTCGAGGCTCGTCGATTTTCCCGTCGCGCACGAGTCCGGCCTTCAAGGTGTCGCCGCCATTGTCGAGGACGAGGGTGTTTGCTGGTGGTTTCGGTGCCGCGGGTTTTGCTTTGCGTCCTCCGGCCATGATTTTTTTCGTCGAGGTGGGAGGAGAATTACGAGAGCGGGTTGGCGTTGAGTGCAGAACGCGTCTTCACGTGAAAAGTGGATTAGGTAAGCTGTCTTTCTGTTGAAGCCATCGACAGATGTCTGTTGTTAGGTGAAGGCATTAACTGACCAGCTGGAATTTTAGAAGTGAATTGTATGGCAATTTAGTCAATCATTGAAGACACCTCAACTTGCTATTTACAAGTCCGACACGTTTGGGTGCTTTGCTGTCAAAACTCCAGACCGAAGAAACGGAACCTCTAGACCAACCACCTCACCCTTTTCATTCTTGTACAGCAAGATCCGATCCAGAGGCTCACCACCGTAACGAACCCAATCTTCATTTATCCAATGCGTACAGGTCCGCTTCCCGAACCCTCTATTGGGAAGATCCGTATCGGCCTCGATGATGAATTCGGGCCAGAGGTGCCACACCTCACGAGCAAATGACTTCCCGTTCATGGCGACACTGTCAACTAAATCTGAGGGAAAGACTCGAATGGCCTTTCCAAGCTTGGGTATGAATTCGCCCAATGCCAATGTCCAGATCTGATGTATGGCAGAGGCAATGTCTGACCCGTTATATCGGAAGGACGAGATGAGGAGGGAGTCATCGTCCTGAGCTAGAGATACCTCAACACGCACTGGCGCATCTTCTCTAGAAGTAAATTCGCGCTCAGACTGCTTTGCTTGATACCTGGATATCTCATCCACGGCGGGGATAAACGTTGAAAGCATAGCTTCAGTCAAAATTGATGCAGCTGTTAGTGGTCCAGCAGTCAAGATCAAAATGGCAATGCCATAGTCATCAACAATACTCAACTGGCTCCGATACCCCAGAGCACCACCGCTTTTCCCATAAACGGTGATTGGGTGCGGATGACTGGTAGTCAAGTTGAAGGGACGAATAATCTCCCAGGGCATGCCACTCATTGTATATGGCCCACCTGCAAATGAGACTGGCTTGAGCCATTTATTAATCTGAGCGGGAGACAGATCTAACCTGCGAGATAGAAGGGCATGCGAGAACTTCGTCAAGTCAGAAATCGATGACACAAGTCCACCAGCGCTGTCGGTTGTCAGCTCTGCTTTACGTTTTGATGTTTGTACACTCACGGTGCGCTCTGTCTGTATTCGCTACCCCAGCTATTCTCAACGGGCGGTATCACTGCTTTCTCATCATTTCCAGGAGAGGTAAATGTATTTTGAAGGCCAAGAGGATCGGATAATAACTCTGCTACGAGCTGTGTGTACGTCTTGCCCGTGTATTTCTCTAGTGCCATTCCAACGAGAGTGAAAGCCGAGTTGGAGTAGACAGGGCGCTCGCCAGGCGCCGTGATGGGATATGACTCTGCCATGCCTCGAAGAAATTCTAGCGTAAAGTCAACATCAGCTACCTGAAGTCAAATGTCTCGGTACTCGCCTTGGTCAGAACATTCCTTATTGAGGCCTGTGATGCCACATGTTGGATAGTCAGAGTCTTCGATAGGAGGCAGTCCAAACTTGACAAATACATCCTTCAGATAGTAATGCTCAGAGAAGCCATCTAGGATCAGTTAGCTAATGACAGTCTTTGCGATGGTCACGTATACAATTTGCAGGCGCTCCGCCAAGGTAAGAAGCCAGCATCCTTAATGTCACATTCTCCCAGGATATAATCGACCCCGGATTGCCCAGTGAAGGCAGAAACTTTGTAATTGGAGCATCGAGATCAATCCCGCTCTTGATCAGCAAATAGACTGTAGCAACCTTGGTAATAGACCCGATGAGATACTGCGAGTCTCGATCCAGCTTCTTGGTGCCTCGCTTGTTTGCCTTGGAGAGGTGATGGTACTCCCATACTGGAACCGCAGCATCGTTCTGATCCCAGCTAATGACAGCCAAGGAAAAGGATGAGTTCTCGACCGTCCAGCCGGCATTAATCGAGCTCGATACGGCGGCATCCAAAGAGTCGCTCAACTTTGAGCCTGCTTCTTGAAATATGGAGGAACTCGATAGAGAGGTTGGCCGTGGCAGAACAGGTCCCTCTGGGCGACAGTCAAGTGCTGCCAGTGCAACGGTCGATGTGAACAGAATGCGTAGGAGGTTACGAACCGATATCATGTTGATAGAGATAGTGAAGTGGTGTAAAAGTTGTTTCTGGTCAGAGCGGTGAAGAGGATCTACTGACGAATATTTTTGCTTGTCAAGAGGAAAAAAGAGAGAAAAAAGCTGTCGCAGTTCATCAAATCGCAAATCTGACACAGGCACCTCAAGTAGTAGCTTCGATCAACAGGTCGCACGAGGTAAGCAGCTCCCTCGTACCTCTACATTTGTAGAATAGGCCTATCAGACGGCAGGATGACTGCACATCAATTGAGCTTATGCATTCAACAAAACGGAATACGGCGCCAAGAAAACTTCCGCTTTGGAGGGTTGATTGACATGTTCTGATAATGTGGCGTCTGTCCAGGGAAGATGTCAGATCCGAGTCACGATGCAGCGTGACGTAACAAGGATGCCCTGATAAATGCCATCGTTTCATTGCTAAAACTGATGAGAATCAACCATCTATATATTCGTAAAAAGCGTCATATTAACAACTCCCTCGACCTAAATCTTGGGCGTATCTCTTCCACTAGGAATCAACCCCCATCTCTCAGCCACTTCGTCCCTTGGCACGACGCCCATGGTTGAAGGCGATTTGTTATTCACAAACGTCGGACCGCCACTCTCCCAGTCGTGGTCCTTCCACTGACCCAGACTTGGCCACATTCTCTCGTTTACGACGCGCGCGACCTTGGCCCGCTGCGCGGCTTGTTGCTCAGGCTCGCCCACAAGTCCGGCCACGCTTCTCCATAGCGACCAAGTCTCCTCCAGCTCGTCCACGCTTGAGACACCCATTACGCTGACACCCATGCGTGTCTCGGCAAGCTCAGATCCTTGATCAAGGTGAGGCATGTGTTTCGTGCCAAACGGAGAGCCAATTCTGGCCCAGTTCTCCAACGCCCAGCGGATGGACACTTCTTCCAGCGTCTCGCCCTCTTCCTGAGCAATGCTAGCAAGGTTCTTACATGACTGGCGCAATTCGCTGGGAGCAGGATGCCATGATCCCATCGGGCTGTCATCCACGCCTCGAGTAGTAAGAAGGCCCATTCCAAGCATGCTGGCATTGAGCACGCACTCGACCCCAGCGTCTTGGAACTGGCTCAACACACTCCGCCCGCCCAGCTTGCTATTTTGCACGCAAAAGTGGTTGTACGACAGCACCGCATCAAGGGGTTCGCCCGTTTCCCGTAGAATCATCTCAGCCAGCGCTGCCAAGGTCTCAACGGGATAGCCGCTGATACCCACGTAGCGGATCAACCCTTGGTCCCTCAACTTGCGCAGCTCCATCACAGCGCCCAAGACTTCTTGCGGGGAGACAAACTCGGCATCGTGCATGTACACGAGGTCTAGGTAGGGCGTCCCCAAGCGCTCCAGACTACGACACACACTGTATCGAACCCATGCGGGCGAATAATCGAACTCGTCGCTGGCGATGCGGCCGGCCTTGGTGATGAGAAAATACCCCTCTCGAGGGGGCGGGGGCGTGAGTTTCCGCAGCGCGTCGCCGAGAAGCAGCTCGGAAGGGCCGTAGTAGGGCGAGGTATCGAAACCGAGGATGTTGTGGGCGAGTGCGCGGCCGACAATGTCGGTATAGGGCATGTGCGTGGGATCGGGATGGTATTGGTGGTTGAAGGTGGCGGTGCCGAGGATGAGAGGGGGGAGGACCTCTGAGAGAGGCTTTCTTACGGACGTCATGTTTTCAATAGAAGAGGAATGCGGAAGATGCTAGGAAATAGCAAGCAAGAAAATTACAAATCTGTTGTTGTGAGAGATCGAGGTCAAGGTCGAGACAGCTTGCGACAACCTCAAGAGCTCTTTTCTGCGTCTCCTTCCTTTCTCAGGGTCCTTTCCGGTGGAGGGGGCGATCTGCCGGAAGTGGGGGAAAGAGGATAAATTACACCAAAAGCGTCCGTACTTCGGAGGGAATCGGTTTTCGAAAAGACGCCGAAAGCAGTGAGATGCAGGAGAACGAGGAGGATGTCGGGCAGAAGCCGATGTGGGATGATGTATTTGGTTTCTTGTTCTCTGCAGCGCTTACCTGTGATGCCTCGGATGGCTATATATTCCTGTCAAGCTTGCAAGCCTCGATTCACACGGCACATCTCTTCTTATCGTATCGTGCATCAAACCCAGATCGCAATTGGCTTCGCGCCGTGATGATTCATCAGCAGAGAGGGGCGGCGCTCATCTCGGAGTCCGGGTGCGACCGAGTGCGCAATATGCTAGACCGCTTACGCCATAGTGGGAGATAATGTAGGGGAACATGAGCATGTTTCACTGAATCAATGGGAAGAATGATGGTTAAATAGCCGGGCGTTGCGCAGGAGGACGGGTGGTTGTTGGTGGTGGTGGTGGTGGTGATGAGGGATGCAAGATGGGCGCAGGCAAGGATTATAAAGTAAATAAAGAAAGAGAAAAGCTTCTGCTGTGCAGCGACCCAAGATTATTATTCCGGGTCGTGTGACGGTTTTCATCTGCACGACATCGGCTGCCCGTCGGATACGTCGCAAAAGCTCGTCGGCTGCGCGTGCAGTAGTCGGCTCTTGTCTGTCTTTGGCGACGAGGTTGTGTCCGTCTTGTGTCCGCGCGCCTCAAATTTTGACTCTATTCTCAGTGGCTGAGTAATTGAAAGGCGGATGGATTATTTCATGCTCCGTTCCGTGCCACTTGCTGCCCTGAGGCGGAATGAGATCGATCGATGCCCCTGGCAGAAGCAGCTGCGTGTATAAGTAGACGACATCCAAAGACGCCATTATGCGATACAGTGAGTACGTACGTATGTGATATTATATGTGTGGTGATATCACCACCAAAATAAAACAAGTCAAAACAACAATACACACAAGCATCACCACATCCATGCCCATCGCCCCTTGTCCCAGCCTGTCCATTCTCCACGCATCTTGGCTAAACGCGTAACCGTGAGGCTGGACTGGCGGGTTCATCAGTCGCCAAGTCACGGTTGCAGCAAGAGGCCGTCATCAGGTACATGTACGCACGGAGTTACGGATGAAGGTGACCAGGGTGATGTGGCCATGACCCCAGACAATGACCAATTTGCACGCGACAATGCATACACGTGGTTGATGTTTGCATGGACGGTTTGAGCACTGTACCCAGGTAGGCGAGGATACGAAGATCCCTTCAATCAAACTCTTGACAGCACAGAGCACTGCATTATCCCGTTCGCGGGTACGAACTAATAGTCTCTTGGCTGGAAGCCATTAAGACTGGAGAGGCATCTTTCCCCGACCTCCCAACTGCTTGGACTGGACCCCTTTTTTCTTCTCAAGTCGCCTCCCACACGCAATGCAGCTCCCCGCAAGCTAGCACTGTACATTCTATACACGGACATACTGTCACCTTGAGTCCCGAAGTTAGGTGGCTCTGGGGTCGCAGTCGAGGTACCAACGCGTCAGCTCTCCTCGGTTCTTACCGCCGGGAGTGGGCAACGAGTAACGAACGAGATCTCGTGGATCTGAGCTTTGTGTCTTGTTCCAGATCCATGTAGTAGTGGAGAAGAGAGACAGATTGACAGAGAGAGAGAGACAAAGAAGAGAATTTTTTTTTACCTGTAGTTGCCGGCTATAGCAATAATTAGTGCTAATAGTGCTGGAGAATGTGATCCATTCCCACTGAGACCAGTAGCTCAGTGGCCCAGTGGCCCAGTGACCGCCTCGAATTAGCACTGCCGTATCCCATCCTTGCCCTCATCGGCAACACTCCCGAAGAAAGAGAAAAATTTTCCCTCTACCGAAGAATTTTATCACCAGGTGATGCTTTAAACTTGGGAAAATTCATGAGCAGCTGTCACAATGAGTAGATTTCAATGCCACTATGGTGACTGTTCCTTGTTTACCGCTGTAATTCCAGCATGCCTTATTCCCCAGCGCAAACGTAGTCCAAGCAGTCGTGCTCTTGTGGGAATGCATACGAAACCGTCGTCCGATCTTCACTCGACTATTACCTAATACTAATGCACCAAGTGTGTTTCGAATACTTCTTTCAGAACCAAAGAACTTCGCGAGAGCTTCATCAAAGTCTGTTTAATCCACTTTGACGTCATCCTGTCCATGAATAGCTTCCTAGACCCTTCCTAACTTGTCAGAGCTCCTTTCCTCTGCCCGGGGAGTCGCAAGGGGACCCTCTTTCCAAGTTAACCGGGACTCACGGCAGGCGGGACGGCGAAGTCGAGCTTGCGTTGCCTGAACGGAACCAGAGCCAGAGGAAGCAAGCGTTTGTTGATGTGGACACGGACAGTGAGTGTTACAGTGTACAGTGGTGAGTGGATGAGGACGCCGACGCGGACACAGACGAGGACGAGGATGAGGCGGAGGCGGAGACCGGAGGAAGGAGCGACCTGTCTCGCTCATCGCCATGCATCACATCCGCAGGTACTCCGTACTCCGTATTAATATATGCCGCCGTCCCCTCTATATAAGGTACAACACGGAGTGCTACGCTGCCACCACATGACTACATGTAATACGTGCTCCCACGATTGCATTGGATCCTTCTATCCATGACTTACATACATGTCTAGTGCGGGTCTCTGTCCATTCAAAGCCTGGCTCTTCCTTCATCCCTCATAGACAGCTCATCAGTTACACTTATACATACTCTCACCACTTACTCCCCTACCAGCCGAGGCAATGGACGGCCCATCCTCTTCCTCCTCCTCGTCCAAGGCCGGCACCCCTCAAGGTGAACCTGATCCAGGACCCTACGATCCCCCCACGTTCTTCACTGCCCTCGACGACGGATCACCCGGTTCAGAAGCGAAGAAGGAGAAAGGTCGCGTACGATTCAACAGCAACGCCGACGCAACGAGACCACCCGCTGCCGCTCCCGCCCCCAATGTCCCCAGCTCGGTTCAGGAATCCCGAGAGGCTCCTATAGCGAGGCCGCGGCCCTCGGTTCTACGTGGAAACTCGGCCAATTCAGTCACCACGATGCAGGAACTTCGTGACAAGGCAGAGATTGAGTCGGAGAGGGCTGCGTCTGCAGCGGCAGCTGCGAAGGAACGTGCTGAACATGTCGCAGCAAAGGTGCAAAGAAACTCGCCACCGAGTTCCAGGAACTCGGTTGAATCTACGGCCGAAACCGCTACGAGCGAAGGACCTCTTGTGTCCGGCGAGAACGGCATCCCTCTTCAAGACATGTCATATTCCAAGACGACTCGCGAGGGTTGGGCACCGCTTAGGAGCGAAGAGGAACAGGCACCCAGAGACGACGTTACCGAGGAGGCCTTCAAGCTCGTGCGAGCTCACACCCATCGCTTTGGCCCTTCAGCGCTGCAGGAGCAGCAAGACCAGCAGAAGAGGAAGCCTCGACACGAAGGGGAGTTGGAAGAGCTCAATGATGGGAACCTCGATGGGGTTTACGGTGTACCTGCGCCGGAGCAGTACCGCGGAAGCGTGCTTTCACAGCTCCTGAAGCTGTACAACAAGCCCAACGAATCCAGCATTACTCTCGGTCACCACAAACGGAATTCGTCGTACGGAGGAGGGTCATATACCCCCGGGAACGGGTCCGGGAGCACAACACCAGGGGGTGCTACACCAACGCGGAAGAAGTGGTACGAACAGAACAAGTCCCAGGATACTTTGGCCAACCTCATTGGAGCGTCGGCGAAGCTGGCGAACCCCAATGTCCCAGAGGAGGCCAAGCCGGCGCCGGGCAAAAAGAGGCCTATTCACAAACGGTCCGCCAGTGCCTCGCGGCTTAGTCAATTCTGGCAGAACCAGGAAGCGCGCATCACGGTTCACATTGCCGAGACATTGGCGCGACAGGACTACATCATCAAGCTCTGTCGAGCGCTGATGTTGTATGGAGCGCCAACTCATCGATTGGAGGAGTACCTGAGCATGACGGCGCGTCTGCTCGAGATTGATGGCCAGTTCTTGTACCTCCCTGGATGCATGATCATCTCCTTTGACGACAAGTCGACGCATACGACTGAAGTGCGTATCGTCCGCTCTGGGCAGGGTATTGATCTTGGAAAGCTCAAGGATGTGCATCACATCTATAAAGAAGTCATGCATGACGTTATTGGCGTCGAAGAGGGGACTTCCAGGCTGGATGTGCTCATGGCCGCCAAGGACAAGTTCAACCCCTGGGTTCGGGTTCTGCTATTTGGCTTGACGAGCGTGTTTGCTGGGCCATTCTCCTTCAGCGCGCGTCTCATCGATCTCCCGCTGTGCTTCTGCTTCGGCTGTCTTGTGGGCGTGCTGCAGCTCATTGTGGCGCCCAAGTCGCAGCTGTATAGCAATGTCCTGGAAGTCAGCGCTACTGTGCTGGTGAGTTTTATGGCGAGAGCGTTCGGAAGTCTTAAAAATGGAAACTTGTTTTGTTTCTCGGCCATGGCCCAGAGTGGCATTGTCATGCTTTTGCCTGGATACGCAGTGTGTAAGTGAAACCCTCCCTCTGGCCCGTTCTTTGTCTCGCCCCTGTCGTGAGAAGCGAACATGACTACCACTTTGCGATTTTAATGTATGAGACAATGGCTAACTCACCTGGATCAGTGTGTTCAGCTCTCGAGCTTCAATCTCGCGCCATCGTGCCTGGATCGATCCGGATCGTCTACGCCATCATCTACTCCCTCCTCCTCGGATACGGCATCACTGTGGGTGCCACTATCTACGGCCTGTTTGACAGCAATGCAACGTCGAGCACGAGCTGCGAAGATACCATCCCTAGCGTCATTACCTTTGCATTTGTGCCTCCTTTTGTCGCCTGCATCAGCATGATCAACCAAGCCAAGTGGCGCCAGATGCCTGTCATGATTATCATTGCATTTGCGGGCTACGTTGTCAACTTCTTCAGCAGCCAAAGGTTCTCGGCCAGTCCTTCGGTTGCCAACACTCTTGGCGCGTTCGCTGTTGGAGTCTTGGCCAATCTGTACTCTCGAATTCGACACGGCGTCGCTGCGGCTACTCTCATCCCTGCCATCTTCACTCAGGTCCCCGGAGGTCTCGCCTCGACTGGCGGCCTTGTCAGCGGACTCAGTACGGCGAACGAGCTGACAAACTCCTCAGTGGAAGTGAATGGGACCAGTACCGTGTCGTACGACTCTAGCGACCAGAACACTCTCATCTTCAGTGTTGCGGCTTCCATGATTCAGATTGCCACTGGCATCGCCGTGGGGCTCTTTATGAGTGCGCTCGTCATTTATCCCCTGGGCAAGCGACGAAGCGGCCTGTTTAGTTTTTAAGCGAAGCCACAGAACTTGCTTGCCTGTTTGCTTTTCTGAATAATGATTGTTTGGCTGGACTTTTATTCTTTTCACAGTAGCGATTGATTTAGGTGGGTGATGACTGGGACGTCGGGCAAATTGTACCATGGGATGGGCCTCGGAAGGGAATACAATCGCATAGGACGGGATAAAACTGATTTGGGCGTTTGGATAGGGTAAAAGGGGAACTAGAATGATGGGATGAATAAAAGTAATAGACATTGATTTTGATGAAGCGGATACGGAGTTGGTCTGTTTGGATTAAAGGCATCTAGTGATAGGTAACCTATTGCCAATCTCATGAGGTATTATGCATATATGTATCCAACATGAGTTTTATCATTTTGATGTTTTATCACGGACTATGTACGTGCTATTCATTATTTCCCAATGTCCTCGTGCCTCTTACTCCGCAGATGCATCTTACGCCGTGGACACTTCATCCCTGCCTCGCCAACTCGCTCAAACACCCGTGTCCGCGTTGTATCCGCGTCGGAATATTCCATCCTCCCGCTGACAAGCGGAACGCGCAAGTTGATTAGCATGGCCTGTTTGGCGGCTCGAAAACACAGACAATCACACCACTCCTGGTGTCATGACTAGGACCATTGGAGGGTGGGATTATAGGGCCCCCTTGGACGGGCGCTTCCCATTTGCACAAACACGTTTTGTTGAATGGGATTGTCGTGTTCTCTGGGGTGGGAGTGGCAGGTGGTCATGCGAATTGTGCACAATATGATGACATGCGTGCATCGTGAACGTTGGGTAAAAGGGTGAAGTGGGAGATGTTTGAGTTGTGAGGAGAGAAGAGCCAGATTTTGAAAAGAAGCAAGATATCGAACATTAATAAATAGCATGAGAGTCGAGATTCATCCGTGTCCATCCATTTGTGCTCCATAGCATCAATATCCCAGCCAAAGAGAGGAGTAAAGCAACCAAGATCAAAAACATGAAGCAAATAGAACAGAACAACACCATTCAATCCCTTGATATGCGCCTCTTCCAGTCAAACCAATGACACACACCCATTCAACCCCAAAACAATCTGCAAGTGAGAAGAAAAAGAAAACGCCGCGCAAAAAAGGGTATCTTGCCAATTACTTCTTCCCCCCCTGGCCAAGCAATGTCGTCAAACGCCAGCTTTCTTTTCCAATTCTTCTCGTCCTTGCGCCTGAAGAAGAAAGCAATCGAATTCTCTCCCATTGTTCCAGGGAAGGAAATCGTTTTGTACTCCATTGCTGCATGAAAATTTTGTGTCCATAGGCAAGCTGCAAATTCCCCCTTCTAACATGGTTCGTTTTCTTTTTCTACATCTTCCGGGCCTTTTTTGGGGAGGTTGATGTAGGTTTGTGTCGAGTGACCGATGTTCCAGGTCCCCTTGTAGCCCTGTACAGAGAAAAGGGAGAGTCATGGCTCTCTCCGCATGGAAGTGGCGTGACGATGCGTGGGAGAGCGAGATGAATCCCTGAGCTTTGCACCACAGTCTAGCCGGCGAGATTTCCCTCCCAATTGACCCCCTAGTCCCTTATTTCTAAGGAGATTGACGTCAAATCGGCACGAGGTCGGTCTCGCTGCGGCTGCGGGCGTCACCTTTCTTCTCTTCCTTCCATAGGCTTTGGACCACGTGTGAGATCCTCAGAGACGCGTGAGACCACGGCCTCGAGAGACGCACCCTGAAATCATTGAGTTAGTTTTCTGTTAGTTCCCAGGGAAGATAGGTTTATGCAGTGGGCTTACAGTCGCACTGTTTCAGTCATGGTCAGCATCAGGTCCAAGCGAAAAGCTGTTCTAGCAGGGGTTGCTTATATGGGACAAAGAACTTACAAAGTTGTCGCATGATCCCTCATTGTGAACGAGACAGTATCCGCCGGTGCACTTCCTGCACGATTTCTGGGTCCTTTGGATGCACTCGTCGCACTGTTTCATCGCTCAAGGGTCAGTCCATTTGTTGCCGCTCAGATCAGATCAGGGGGACAGGGATGTTGAGTAAGAGAGCCGAGAAAACCGGGCCATTTTCTTTGCTTTTTTTCTTGCCCTTGGGCGGAGACGAGGAATGGGAAAGAGAAAGAAGGAGTGATGATGTTCTAGAAGAGATGGTGACACTAACATTACTACCGCATTCCCAGCAGCTTCGAGAGATTCGGGGCTGTTTGTTTGGTTTATAGACGTCAGCATGTATGCCAGGCGTATGATGAAGAATTTGAGAATAAGAAGAGAAGGAAAGGAAATGTCAAAAAGAGCAAGTTGCCGGTGCATCCTCCGGGGAAGCATCATTCATGATAATGCATACAATTTCTCAGGTCGATGCCAGATGCACCCTCTGACCTCTTCGCTTTCACACAATTGAATTTTTTTTCTTTACTCATCACAGTCTTCACAAGTCTTACAGAGACCCCTTCGTACCTTTGATTTGGCCTTGACATACTCGTTGCTCGAGCTGCCGTCGTGGTCCATGACCACCATGGGCACGCCGCCCGCCACGGGAGAGTGGTAGCACGCCTCGCACCACCACTTGTCGCAGCTGACGCAGTGCCTCTCCCGCAAGCAGTCACCGCACCGCGGAGTAAACGCCTGCCACCCGGGAGCCGGCGTTGTAGCCGCCCGCACCGACGACGAGAGGATCGGCGGCGGCGACAGCAGCGGCAGCCGGGTCGCGGGCGTCGTGCGCGCGTCTAGGAGGCCTTCGGGCGCAGCGCCGCACGAGGCGCACCCGCCAACCGCGAACGTGGCCAGCGCGGGGCCGCAGGTCGGCGATGTGGCGGCGGGCGAGTTGCGGTGGCGAGGGCCCTGGCAGAGCACCGCGTCGAAGGCGATGAGGCCCTGGCAGGCCTGCAGGCAGCTCGCCCAGTCGCCCTCGATGGGGTTGGACACGGTGCGGCCCCTGCGGAACCACCAGGCGTCCTCGTCGCCGCCCTGGAGCGAGGCGCTCAGCGCGCGCTGGCTCTTATGGTTCCAGTCTGCGCCGATGGACGCCGCGGGGTTGCTGCTGCTGCTGCTGCTGCTGCTGCAGCCGTCGTTGTCGCTGACGGCGTCCTTGGAGCCGAAAAAGTACAGCGCCTTGAGCCGGGGGGTGCCCTCGGGGCGGGAGCTGCGGCACGCGTAGGTCAGGGCGGAGCGCAGCTTGCCCTGGTTCATGTGCTTGACGTCGCGGATGGAGAGGAGGCGCACGCTGTAGGAGGGGTCGTTGATGATTTCGTGGCACATCTCGGCCGTGACGGAGAGGCCGTCGAGGATCAGGGACTGGACATCGCGGAGGAGGTCTCGCTGCCGGAGCGTAGAGAAGACGCCTCTCAAGGGGCCCGAGTAGAAGCTGTAAGTAGTTTATATGTGAGCTGACTGATGGAGGGAGAGGGGGGGAACAGTTTAGGCAAAGACAAAGAAAGGTAGTGGAACTCACTCATCCTCAGTCAAGTAGTCAATGAGACTGACATTGTGCCAAACAAGCTCGTTGTCAACGTCCTTGCAAGTCTCTGGCTGGGCAGTCTTGACGCGGGTCAAGTCAAGGTGGCGGAAGACGCCGGGGGTCTGGTAGACGAGGTAGCGGAAGTCGCGGGAGGCGGCGGCAAGGTTGACGAGGCCGGAGACGGGCAGGTAGGGGAGGGTGTTGCGGAGCACGAGGCTGTTGCAGAGGGCGTCGAAGAGTGTTGTTGTTGTGGTCGTCGTCGTCGTCAGGTCCGTTGGTTGGATCTCTACGCGCGCGGTGGTTTGGTGGACGATAGCTTGGTTCATGTCAGGCTGAGCAAGACCCGGGAGCGCATCGAGGAACTAGAAATGACGGTTGACGAAATGAGTGACGGCCCTTCTTGTCAAAGGAGGGCGATCAGGAAGGGGGAGGGGGGGTAATATTCCACAATGGAAGAAAATATGAGGAAGAAGAAGAAGAGCAGACCAGAATGGGACGAGGCTACAGAGTATATTCATACGAGCTTATGCCCTTCCACCCTCAACGAGACATGACATGGTTCCATGAGGGCAGGGGGGTGTGTGCTCAAGCATGCATCATGGTCATGGCATGGTGGCCGAGCTCTGGGGCCAGTCCGTCCAGGGTGGTGGGCACACGCAGCTCATGCTGGAACGGGGGATGGATCATGGATGGTAGCAGCAGTAGCAGTATTGGCATGGTATGGGTATGAGCAGGGAAATGGATCATGGCCAAAATGTTGAATTGGCATGGGATGAGGGACGGCCAGAGGTTGGGGGTGCACACCTCCAGCTAGAGCTTGTCTGGATAGCTGGATACTGGCCTATGAAGACGTACAGAGTAGTATAAGACCTAGCTACGACCTTGTTTCGTTTGGGAAACCCGACAATTAGTTTGACTACGTGTATGAGCCAAGTAAAAAGGAGGCGTAGACGTAGTCTTCATCCAGCAAGGCGCATGCATCACCCTCGAACGATACTCGGACCTCATATCAAAACCAAAGGAGAGACATTAGAAAAATAGATGTGCATCCTGTCCTACCGACGCACGGAATACGGCGTCGGGCGGCGGGGAATACTGTAGCATCAAAGCTCAACTCCGGCCGGACCGGCGACTACGACTTTTTGACTTGACTTGGGTAGCACCAGATTGAGCGGTCCAAACAAAGATGGGCGCGTGGGCGCGCGTGGGTGGACCGGGAAAGGAAGATCAGTGAGTGACAGAGTTGAAAGAGGAGACGGATGACATGGGGGGGTGGTGCAGAGATCGGCCCGTGGAAGCAACAGAAAAGAGTCACTGAAAGGGAGGTTTTGCCTGTAGGAGGAGGGGAAAGGAGAGGGGACATGGTGGTTGGAAGAGGAGGTGTGGAGGCTGAACGATGCTGCTTGTTGGCGGTATGGGAGGAGGAGGAGGGTGTGCGTGATGGGTGATGGATGATGAGATGACTCTTGTCCTCGTCGAGTGTACGGAGTTGTCATCATCATACAGGGCATTACTGCAGCTGCCTACCTATACATGGTAACTGGAGTGTCGGTGTGTCGTATGCATCTTGGATAGGGAGGTAGAAACGCCATGTCATTGCTTATACGTCTTATCGCAACTGTACCTAGAGATTACAGACAAACTATACATGTAGTACTGACATGTGCTGAGCGCATAACCACAGCTATCCAAAGGCGAATAAACGCCCAAGACGTAATGTGATGACGATGCAACGCCCATATCCGTGCCAGACTCCCCTAGCCTGGACCCTTGTCTCAACCCCCGGGCCTCCCTCTCTCTCTCCCCCAATCCCCCTCCCACTGCCACAACATCCGCTGTACAAGCCCAGCCTGCTGTGTTCCCATGAGCACATCACATCCGCCTCACTCGGCGCCCGGCTTTGTGTCCATCCCATTCTTCCCCCCCCC
>JALNIO010000453.1:0-51504 GCA_023509875.1 Rugonectria rugulosa
GGGGGGGGGGGAGAATGCTACGGTACTTGACCCAAGTCCTCGGGGCTAACGCAGACCAAAAATGACGCCGTTGCTGCTGCTCTTCACTCGAACCCAAAGTCATGGAGAATTCCGTTTTCCCTCCTGAACCCCTGCATAGTCCCTTCCCTTTCCTTCTTCCTTGATCAGCGATGCACAACAAGAACCTACGAAGCATTGTACCTACCTTGGTACCGCTCCAGGTTTCTCTCTTCTTAATATCAGCCATGGCACGGCCATACAGCCCGGACGGGTAGGTGGTCTCCATGGACGGCCCGTAGCCTCACCGCCAGAGAGCCCCGAAGGGGGGGCAAGGCTCATTCTACGACCCAGAACCCAACAACAACCTTGCCCTTCCCTGGGAATAGGAAACAACAGGCATCTCTTATTAAACACCCAGAGGGGGGGAGATGTGGAGTAAAAGCCTAGCCCAGGTCCAAGAGCTGCGAGTGTGACCCGCCAGGCTGGGACTCGAGGTTGGTGGCGTGAGAGTCGGTTGAGGAGCTTGACGCATACAACGTAGTATACAGCTTGGACACGCTCCGTAGTACGTACTGTAGGTAGTTTGTCGTCCGTATTCCATATGTTTGCTAGTTGGCCATGTATATAGTAGCTGTTAGGCTTGATCTTATTACTCAACCCCAGACTTGTATCAAAGAGACGTAGACTCGTCCCGGTGTCATTGGTAATTTCCAGCCACCATACTCTTCCTCATTATGCATACTCACCACCGAGTTGATGCAAGTAAATACCTACCTACAAAGCGCCCAATTCCACTCATACCTCCTATCCCCGTTCGGTCTCGGTATTGTACCGAACCCTCCTCCCCTTCCCATATGGGACTTTCATCTCGTCTGCTCCAGCGCAACCGACAGGGATCTACCTACCTAACGAGCTGCCGCAAACAAACACCACCAACGATCCCAGTTGGAAGGCCTCAAATTCCCAGCCCTCTGGGTCTCTCTCTTTTGCTGCTGGCCCGTCTGCTCCCTGGCGCAGCTTCTCATTACCGACTCCCGGACGGTTCATTTGGGGGGGAGGGGAGGGTACATTCCCAAAACGTACATGAATCTACAGTCGCAGTGAAGAAGAACCGTCCCCTTTCGAGCTATTTTCGTCTCTCCCTCTCTCTCCCAGTCTGGTTTACGAATCAAGCCTCTTTCACGGGGACGGGGACGGAGACGGAGCATTCACACACAGACAACTCCCCGCTTCTTCTTCCTCCTCCCGTCTCCTGTTCAATCTCGGCCGTGTGGCGTACTCCCGATGCCTCCCCCCCTTGATCCCTGGCCCTGGTCTCCCGTCCCGGGCAAATGAGTTTCCCTCTCTTTTCCCCCAGATACTCCCATTTTCTTCTTTCCTTTTTGCTCGTTCCGTCTGCGAATCGCATTCCCTCTTGATCATTCTCCTATCAGGCGGTTTCGCAGGGCTCCCCCCGGTCTTGGTCGTAACGGTGAACCCCCTCCCCCATGTTAACCAATGCAGCGTCGTAACGCAAAGAAAAACGTGCCCGCTGGGAAAACAATCAAAAGAAACCTCCATGGTGCTACCGAGTACCCGTGCCCGCACCCTGTCATCGTAGCATCATTCCGCAGCTCTCTGGTTGCCGCCGCAAGTGCCGATGAACCCATTCGTTCCCAAGCTTTTCCCAGCCTTGCATCTCCTCCGCCAACCCGCCTGCTACCTGAGCAGGCGTTTCTTCCAAGGCTCCGTCATCAAAGATGCGTGCACAGTTCAACTATGATGGCTCTCTACTACTCTGTGTTTTAAAAAAGGTAACAGAGCAAAAGCCAATCCCCAAGAGGGACCGAGACTACGGCCATGGCCATACACGCTCAGACCCTGCTCATCTGTACGTTGTAACTACCTACCTACCTACCTAGGTAGACACCGCGCCTGCAATTACCCGTGAAACCACAGCACGCGACCCAGCCCGCGTTCCTCTGCAAGAAGTCGTGTCCCATGCTCTACCATACATTCGGCATCATAGGAGAGCCATCCAGCTCAGCTCAGTCTAAAACTCTGCATTCACATCTATATCCTACGTGCTTGCCAACGTTCCGTCGTTGGGCCTAACACACCCTAACGCCGCTCAACGCCTTCGTGTCTGTCCCGTCCGCCACCCTTCATTACCATCCCGTCCGTTGTCTCAACGCTCGTGGCAGTTACCGTGTCTCTCTTATTACTAGCCCAACCTTCTAAACTGCTCCTTTACCTCATGTACATAAAGATTTACTCCCTCAAAAGTTCCCGTGTCTCAGCTCATTTGCCCCCCTTGCGCAGAGGTCTCACTTCCAACTTCCACTAAAACGTGCAATAGTAACATCTACTACGCCACGCGGGTTCCCTTAGGACGCCATGTATTTGTTAGCTAGCCTATCCAGTCCTCGAGTATAGCACAACACAACTAAACATTGATATTAAGAACTGCGAACGCCGCTTTGTCCAGAACACCTCGAAAGAGGCGGTCTGGCCGCCTCTCCATGCATCCATCAACCAACCCAAACCTCCCATCCCCCTTCACACGCGTCATCTCAGAAGCACCCACCATCAAGGAACAAGGAAAAGCCACCGCCCGCTGGCTGCAGTGAGCCAGCATGTCGGTAGCGAGTAAAACTCATCCAGGCTGACATTCGCTACGCCATCGGTCGTCGCGGCACGTCCTGGTGTCGGCCTCGTCCTTGCTCTTGTTCCAGCCTTCTCATCAAAATTGGCCGACCATGGCTTGCTCTCCCCTCAATGTGGCTGCGTCATGTGGGTGGCTTGCAATGCATGTCTCACCGGGTTGAGAAAGGTGTCCAGCAAGCCACTCTTGGCTCTCCTTTCACTGCCAAGTACGAAGACGTACTGCCCATTACTCGGCCCTTAGCTTCACGTCGTATCCCAATGCCACTCATTCCCTGTACGTGGGTGCACTGATCGACAACGCGAGGCATCCGCCACTTGTCACTGCACAAATGAACACATAAACAACTCCCTGCTATCAGCTCTCACTTCCCAGTTCCGGGCAGTCTTCTCCGGTCTTGTTCAGGGGTTTGCCCGGCAAACATCTGGTTCGCATTATTATCTATGGTCCTACCCAGATTTAACCTCCAGCATTGACTGTCTCTCTGACTGTGAGCTTGTGCCCCCCCGGAGACATCGCAGTTCCCCGGCTCTAGCCATATCCAGCTTCTTTAATTTCGAACTATGTTCCCGTCCCGTACTTCGCCTATGATTTTTCCCTCCTCATTCTTCGGGGGTATAATTCATCTCATCTAACACCGCCAGAAATATAACAAATGAAAACTGAAATGCTAAAATGCTGAAATGAGAGAACGTTTCAAGTCATAATCCCATTCATCCAATGCCCCGTTCTTGGCTCAGTTCCCAGGAAAGGGGCTGGACACACCACTGCCTGGCACACTGTCGTTGCTCGACATGAATGTCTGGTCGATTCGGAAGATCCAGTCCATCTTGTCCCGCTCACTACGCGCTGCAAATAGCCACGTGTTGTCTGTCCCATAAATGGCAAACACAGCTGACTGCATTCGCTCGCTGAGACGTTGAAGCCCAGGCCCCCCCGAGGAGCCCCCGCCGGAGCCTGTCCAAATGGTAGAGATAACTCTTCCAGATGCCGTTCGGCGATGGCCAGGGGTAAAATCCATTCCTCCGTTCTGACCTTGAGGAGCATCGTAATCATCAGGTCCGTGCAGGAGTCCCAGCACACCGGGCTGGCTGTCGATACGCGCGTTGCGCAAGCTCACCAACGCAACTTCGTCACCATCGGAAGCGGAATGGATGTGCAGGTACGGCCGCCTCAGCTCAACAAATCGTTTGACCCATCGTGTAGACTCGCTGTTCGGCACGAGCAAGTAGCCTCCCTTGAGAACCTTGGGGTTTTTGGGGACCCTGATAATTGTCGTAATGAGAGTAGGTGTTAGAGGAGCATCGCTTGCGACACCATTGGACGGTGGCGCAGTATTTGCAGGGCTCAAAATGCTCGCCAGAGGGTTGGGATACTTCTTCCAGAGCCTGAGGCACCGTTCTAGCAAGTCCGTCTGGCGTTCATCGTACTCGGGCTGGGGCTGAACATCTTCCACCTTGATGGTCTCGTCGCCGGTTTGCTCCTCAGTCTGTTCGGAGGGTGCATCTGTTTCGCAGCCTTCTGCCTCAGCATCAAGCGGATCTTCCTCTTCGGAGGGAGCTTGCGATGTATCAGGAGTATCGTTCAGGAGATCATCGTCGCTGGGAATGATGGGCTTGAGAACTGGCGAGGGTTCAGGCTCAGGCTCATTCTTTGGTACGTCCATGGTTGATGCCATCTTTCCAAGAATTGTCTGAATTGCTCCAAGTTCCACCATCTGTCTCTTCTTCTTGCGAGCTCCAAGAAAGTCACTCACCAAGGAGACCCCTCGAGGAGCCCAACTCGTTAGATTCTCTTCTCCCTTGACGTAGTCATGCTGGCTATTCATCCTCCAGAGATCACCAATCTTCTTGATGGGAGCAGGCCGCATTGTGAGTGTGAAGATGCCTGTTGACGACCGCACGAATCGAACGTTCTGCCAAAGGGACGAGAAAACCGAAGTCTGGCGCACAAACGTTCTCGACAAGATTTGCACGCAAACCTTTTGAGAGAATTTCATCGGCTCGGCCAACTTCTCCGAGCTGACCTCCCAGTGAATCGTCATCTGGACCTTGTACTTATCCGCCGTCACTCTGTCCAGGAGAAGCGAGTTGTGCATGCTCGAGTCCCACTGAGCAAAGACCTGGATGCTCCTTGTGCCATTTGCGTTTTCACGGAACACAGGGGTCGAGGAAAGCTTCAGCGCGAGATCAGGATCGTTCGAGGCCAGATCGGGCGTTTTCCCAGCCGAGTCCATCAGCCGAATCTTTCCAACACGGACAGCGGTAACATCTCCCCAAGGTAGTGCATCGCCTGAGCTATGGGAGATGTTGATGCTGATGCGTCTCTGCAAACCTTGGTGGAGTTGAAAAGTGCCCGTGTCCAGCTCACTGGTCTGGGTGACCTCTACCGCGGCATATTCACCCATCTCATTAAGCTCCATGATCTGAACCCGAGAGAGCAGATCATGTTTTTCCTGGGTGAAAAACTGCGATTCGTTGATCCGAGCCCCGTTATCCTTCATAGGGACGGCATCCCTCATGTCATCCCAGCTCAGGAGCTTATCCAGGTGCATTGTTGACACCTTGGCAAAGATGGCAACTCTTAGGGTGACGTCTTTAGGGGCAAAGAGAGGCACGCTCATACTATGAACGCTCTCGAATCGGATAGGCCCCTCGTCGAAATCCTTAATCATCTGCGTGGTGGTGATGCCATCCTCCTCGGAAATGCCAGGAATAAAGAGCTGAGCATGAACCTCAGTACCTTCTCGTTCGGCAAAGCCAACCATCTCGTGCATGACGACGTTGAACTTTAGTGTATTTGTCGGCGCTCGCGCATGCGATGGCTCGAGGGAGAGCTTAATGATACCGATGACATGAGAGGTGTAGGGGGAAAGGACATCGAGGGTGGAATCTTGCACCCGACTTTCAAAGACTGCCTTGAGTGGCACATCCACCTCGCCAACGAGAGTGTATGAGGGCATGCAGGTTTCCACAAATGGGTTGTCCAGGCTGAGATGCTGAGCATACTCTGGTTGATCCAGATACTGATGCATCTGTCGCATTTGCCGGACCCGGTCGTGAAGCTTCTCCAAGCTCCAAAGGTGCACCACGCTGTGCTTGTAATCAACCACTCGAATCCCAATGCATGGCTTTTGGGCCATTTCCAACGCAATGTCATCGCCTTCGTCCGTAAGGCCGTTCAGCATCATATCGTATGACGAGCAAACAACGTGTCCAACGTCCACAACTGTGAACTGGAACACAACACTCTCGTTAAGTTCGTTACTCATGATCTGCGCTTCCTTGAGCACCGCAGCGTTTTGGAGCACGGTTTCTGCCATCTTGACAAAGTGTCGGCTCCGCCAGTGTTTGACAGTTTGCTTCGCTTGCTCGATCTCTTCCTCAGAGAGCTTTGGATTCGTCTTGGGTCGTTTCAGAGGATCCATCTTCTCAATCTTCTCCTCGTACTGCTTTCGCTGATGATTCAACTGCTTCTGCATATCTTCCTTCAATTCCTGCAAGGCAGCTTCCATCTTGACCTTTTCTTTCTTGATCTCTTCAACCTCCACATTGGCCGCTTCGGCATTCTTGAGCTGGTCTTGGTACTCCTCCTTCTGCTTCTCCAGCTGGCTTTGCAGCTCCTCTCGAACTTCCTTGAGCCTGTCATCTGAGTCGCTCTGTTTGGGTGTCGACGGCATGGTGAGAGCAGTATCGAGCGACAGGTTATCGATCGTGCCATTTGACAGATACTTGTCTCTGATAGGATACGAGGTTACTGATTCGGAATCCTCACCATCATCTCTGCCATTGACACGCTCAGCACGAGCTCTTTGAACATCCTCAAACAGCGCATTGAGCTCTTCATCTGTGAGACTGGTAAAATTCTGATCTGTGCCCAGGATTGCTCCAGCTGCCTCCCGCCTTGCCAGAGACCAGTCAGAGTCTCGGCCACTGCGTTGTAATAGTGATGGAGATTCAGGTCTTGACAAGTCCCCAAACTCCGACACTCTGCTAAAAGATCGTTCATGTCCGGGTCGGGGACTGGGTGAGGGCGATGCCCGATCGAGAGCTTGCAATTGACTGGCGGTGATTGAATGTCTGAGCAAGCTCCCGCCAACACTGACCTCGGCTCGCTCTGCCCTGGCTTCCATTGGGTGATTAAATCTGAAGATGTGAAAGTCTCCCAGGATGACTCGGTATCCGGAATGCAGCTGCTTAGGCTCGGTGATGCGCTTTCCGTTCACCATGACCGATGCGCCTTCCCGGGGAATAACTGTCACCGTGCCGTCGGCAGCGTTGTCAAAGGTACAGTGGTCGTGCAGGATCCTCGAGCCGTTTAGTCGAATGTTTGCTTGATGATCCGCATTGGTATCGACATTGCCGACGGTGGTTGTTCCGGGTTTTAGGTTGTAAACCAAACATTCAGCAAGCAATGGATCATCAGACAAGTTGACCAGATGAGGCATCTTCTTTGGCGTATGCAATCCGACAAAGCCCTTCTCAATGCTAATTCCGAGCTCTTCTAGGGCAGCTTCACGCTCTTTGTGAATCTCCTCGGTCTTTAGGAGCTTCTCCTCCCAGGTCTGGTTTAGATCTGTGAGAAGTTTTTCACTCTGGCTTAGTTGCTCTGCAATCTCTGCCTTTGAGACCTTCTTCACGACACCGTCAGCGCTGGTGATGCTGACCATTTGCTTTTCAAGAGGCGTGCCCTCTGCATAAATCTCGTCTGGCGGTACTGCTGCACCACCAACACCACCTGGTGTTCCACCTCCCAATTTGCTTCTCAGCACAGCAAGCTCCTCCTTCAGTTCTCGAATCATACGGGCATTGGCGTCCTCGTTGACGACGGCGTGGTTCTTGATTCGTTTTGCTGAATCGGCATATCGAAGTGTACTGAGCGTTTCGTCGTAGTTGATATCTGCGGGACTGATGGCCGCAATCATAGCTGTCATACTGTTTCCACCGAGAGAATCCTTCAGCAGCCAGGTTAAAACACTGTCTCGATAAGGTACCTGACCACTGCCCTTCTTCTTCTTTCCGGTTGACAAATCAGCGAGGGCAGCGATGACACGACCCAATGTTGACAGAGAACGATTGATTTCGGCACCCTCCTTCAATCGCGCACCCGTCGCTCCAGTCGATGTAGCTCTTTCGGAACCAGCCAAATCGACCAGACTAATCTTGGCCACCTTTTCCATGTCCATCTTCGTCTCTGCATCGTGTTTTTTCTGCGTCAACATGAGAGTAAAAACGGCGTGACTTCGACTGGACGTTTCGTTCATGTTGGTAGCTGCAACAGTTCGGGCCTTGTTTCCTTCGTCCATGAGGTGTTCGATTTCTTGAAAACCGGTGACGACGAGCTTGGCCAGATCTTCGACATAAGGACCAGTTGAAGGGTGCTCTCTGACCTTGAGGTTGCCTTTGGTAGAGGGGTTCAGCAGGTCTCGGACTCGTTCGTTGTAAATTTCTAGGTAAGAGACCTCGACGGTGCACTTCGTGGCGCCGTCGCTCTGGATCTCGGATATTCTCCTAAACATGTCCTGGCAAATCATAGGAATGATACCAACTTCCTTTCCGTATCCCATCATAGAATATGACTTTCCAGATCCCGTCTGACCATAGGCAAAGATACAGTTGTTGTATCCCTGAAACGCATTGTCCAAAAGGGGCTGTCCAAGGTCGTCGAAGAGGTCGGATTGGTTCGCATAGTTGGAGTCTTCCTTGTTGAAGGACCAGTACGATCGATCGAATGCGAATGCCTTGGGAGCGAGGTCCTTGGCGCTTTTCCCAGAGTGTCCTTCGGGGGTTTTGAGGACAGTTTGATTCCCTTTCATCTCAATCACACGCTTGGATCCCCGATCGATTTCTAGCTTCCCGTCAGCAAAGCGCGTATGAGGGCCAAGCCCGACGCAGACGACCTACCTCTCCCATTGAAGGGTCGTACTCTCACCACCACCTTGATGTTTCCTCCACCTGCGGGCGCCATGATTGCGGTATTGTCTATGGGGACCTAAGTTGGTCCCCTTCGTTGAAAAGGGTCGACGTGGGCAATGCGCGGGGTTCAGGAGCTTCGAGTAGCTCCGACAAAGCTCTGAGTTGATGCAAGGTAAAGATGACTTGGAACTAGGATTAAATCCAGAAAACGTCTACGCCATCAAAACGCCCAGAGCATCCTTCTCGTGAGCGTATGTGCCCCCTTATCGATGGCGTTTGGGGGGGTCGACAGGTACCCCTGGCTCGGTCTCTCGGCGTTGGAAGGGAATCGAGCAAATGAGACACCGTACTTCTCAACAATCTGGACACGGATTTTTCCAGGGCGGTCTCGTAATCGATCGGTTCGCGGAATAGACAGAGGCAAGGACAGCAAAAAGGAACAGCGCAGCTTGCCAGAAGGTCGTGGTCTAGGTCGGCGCAAGCAGAGTCCCGTCCTGTTGTCTGGCGCTGGATGGTTGCTGTCAACAAATTTCGCAGGCAACGCGGTCGCGCAGCTGCACTTTGTTCCAAGTCTCGTGCAGGCGGTGCTTTGATTGGCAGCTCATGCTGGGAAAGGGGAGGGAGGATTCGGGAGTTCACGTGCATGTGACGTACCGCTGGCCGCCCAATCGGGGTCCGAGCATTAGCCGCAGCGCTGTTGTTGCTGCTTGTTTGCTGCGTGCGACGTGCGGCGTGCGGCGTGCGGCAATGCGGGCACGTATTTCGCACGTTAGTCGGACAGCCATGGCCATGATTGCATGCACGCCGGACGGATCTCCGTAGTACATACCGCAACGATTGTTACTTTTATTTCTTAGTTAGGTAGTTGCGAGCACTCGACAGCTTCTTTTTTTTCGGAATACATTCGAGTGCTGTACCCAACTCCATTCAAACCAAACCCCCCGTCAGACCAACAGCACATAAACACCCCAAGGGAGACAACCTGAACGTTGCACCTACAAACATTCAGTCACTCTCCCTGCTATACAGTACAGGTATCCTGCCATTTTCGCCCTTCCCGCTGTCATCTCTCCAGCCCACTTATTCAGCCACCTAACGCACATCACCTACAGCGCAGTGGATCTAGAATGCAGGCTGTCAACCCAGGATCCCCCAACACAAGTCTCACATTATGGCCCCCTCAAAACCCGCCTATGCCAATTGGTCCCTCCCTAATCAAAACATTGCTCGTATCGTGTTGATTACCAGCTTGCAAAAAAGCAATTCGGAGCTGAACGTGATTGTTTACAATTTCCAAATCAAGATGAGAATGAAATCTCTTCACACCTCCTCCTCCAGAGGGCGAATCCGCGAAGGTCTCGCCCCTACAACCTCACCCCCAACTTTGGCCCATCGCGCTAGGGTCTACGCATTGGCCTGAGATGTGAGGAATGGGACGACAAATTTCCGATAATATGGGGGATTCATGCAAGGAAAGCCTCAGAATGCAAATCCTCGTCGTGCTCCGTATAGCTGATTCACGCCTGTATACTCCCGATCCCCTCCGAGCAAATAGTATCCGAGACCCAATAATCAAAATGGGCGCATCAATGGATAGCAAGGTAAATTTGGCAGCGAATTACTGTCTATTCTCATATTCTAAAAACTATCATGCACTGGGCCCTCCCACAGAGAGTCCCTATCAGCTATGCCGCCCCGATTCTATATTGCGAAAGATGTGGCATCCAAATGCTGAAAGCTCGGATTATGATTTCCGTTCCTCAGGCAGATTCAAGACAATAGTGAGGCCAGAACAGTATCATTTCACGCAACACTAGAATCAATTCATGCAATTACTTAGTGAGGCTGACTCAAGTCTGCATTCCTCCTATCCGTCATACCAAACCAAGAGAAAAAAGAAAAATTAACGACTAGGATGAAATATCAGCGGCTCAGGAGTCCTGAATCCCTACATTTCCTAGCAGCCACGACCTGCTCTCTCCAAAACACTTCATTTCCCAGCGCCGACACGAAAAGGACCCAACCGAGTTTAGTTTTGTAGTACAAGATAGAAAGAAGGCAAAATGATGATGGGCCAAGCCCTCTTCGTGTCGAGGAGGCATTCCTGTTGAGATCAATGGCAAGCGGCATTTATCGCTTGCGCTTCTTCTTGCCGCCACGATCTTCTTCTTCCATGGCGCTCTCGCGGTCACGCTTCTTCGCCTTCCGCTCCAGCTCATCCCAGTCTTCGCCCTCCTCATCACTGTCCAGTTCAGCGTCCTCATCGTCGTCATCGTCACTGGCGTTGCTGCCAAAGTCAGAATCCTCTTCACTGGATTCGGAGGCTTCGTCCAGTTCCTCATCACTGATCTCAAAGGCCGACTCCTCCTCAGACTGTTCTTCGCCATTCTCCTCATCAGAGTCGGCTTGCAAGAAAGACCAACCACCATCAGCAAAGAACTGGTGAGTGTCAAGCGTGACCGTCTTCATGATGGTTGGCCAGTTGAGGTTGAGGGGACCTTCCGAGTAGGCAATGTCTGAAGAGTCAAGATAATCCTTTACTTGGTCCAAAAACTCCACAGGAATTGTGTTGATGTGGTAGGGCGGTCTAGTAAAGTCCTTGAAGACAAAGACCATATCAAAGTTCTTCAGGCCGAACTGGACACGCTCCAGGTGAGCAAGCTCAATCTCATCAATAGTAACAACCATGAATGGCGGTTCCACAACCTGGATGAGGCAGTCGGTAGTTGGCTGGACAAAGACATTGCTTCGGAATGGCACACCGTGGAATCCAAGATCGCGAATCGGCATGTCAACCTCAATACCCTCGTTGCGTCCGGCCTCGGCAATCTTTTGAGCGAAACCTTGGAAAAGTCGATCAAGCTCGGCTCTCCGCCGGCGTTCCTCCTGTTCGGCTTCGAATTCGTCCTCGTCGCCATACCGGTACTTTCGCTTTCGATTACCAGTCTCATCAAACTGGATGTCTGTTGCCTCTCGGTAGAACTGCACGTCCTTGGTCTTCTTCTTGTTGCCCACAATAATAGGGTCCTTGAGGTGAATGTGGATGATAACAACCAACTCATGTTGGCATGGTTGGAAGAAGAGGTGTTTCACGTTGGAGAAGAGGACGTCCACCCGGTGCTGTGCATTCAAGGGAGATTGGTAGCGAATACCATTCTGGTGGATCTCGACCTTGCCGGGAACTCGCTTGCCTTCCATCGCAGGGCGGATGTATACGTTGTCCAATACAGCTGGGCGACGATCTGGGGAATTGTTAGCCTCTCGCATAGCATCTGACCGCGTCGCCACTTACTTCTTATCTCGACGAGCTTGTCCTGTTCCACAACGTCCTCCATATCCTTCTTCTCCTGCTCCTTCTTAACTGCATCTCGCTTCATGTTCGAAATCTGTGTAGATATTTCGTTGTATCGATCACCATCAAAAGAGCGGAAGGTCAAGCTTCTAACAAAATGAGCCGAGGCATCTTCGAAAGGTTGATCATCCTTTCTGCCGACACCCTGACCCGGAGAGAGGAAGTTCACACGAAGAAAAGAGAAATCACCCTCGTCGCTCTTACTCGCGTTCTTGATTGTGTTGATGTGGAAAGGCACGGGTCGTCCCATGATGGGGAGGACAACTGTGTTGTTCTTGGTGTCGACAATAATTTCGAGATTTTTGCTTCGAATGGGAAACTGATTGTCTCTCTTGTAAGACTCGAATCGCTTGAACTTCTTGACCTCGGCACCGTTCTGGCCACTCGTGGATACGGCGAATCTGGCGAGGCCTTCCTTCTGCTTCTTGGAAGCGAGCTCTTTTTGATGCTCACGTCGTTTTTTGTCGGCATCCTCATCAACGTGTGTCGTGCGCTCTGATCGGAGTCTTGTTGAGGTGATATTCTTAGTAGCAACAGCACCGACACGAGAATCCTTCTTCTCCTTCTTAGGGGCAGGCTCGGCTTCCTCATCATCCTTGAAGAAGAATGAGTTGGCATCGGCGGTCGTAGGGGCTTCGGCAGTGAAAATGACGGGTTCGGAGCCAGTCACTCGTACGGTGTCAGTCAGGACCAGGGCATAGACCTTGCTGTTCTTATCCTGAGGCTGAGGGTTTTCAATGTCCTGGAATCCGGTATTGATGATCAGGGTCATCCCATCCTTCAAGGTCCTCTGATTTTTGGCGCTGAGAACCAAAGTAGGATCCTTGTTCTCCAGACCAATTCCCCAGCCAACGTTCTTGAGGAAGTGCTTCTCCATCTCTGGCTTCTTACTCTTGATGATGCTAATGGCTTTCCCGTAGACTTCCTTGGCCTGAATTCCATCCCGCAACTCTTTGATGATTGTGTTGTGAACCAGAACGAGGAGTCGGTAGTTGCTCTCCTGAGACTTGTTCGGATCGACAAGGTAGGTACGTGCGATGGTAGAGCAGTACGACTTGTACCGGAGACCCAGGCCAGCAATAATAATTCCAGCATGTAAATTCTCGTCGTTGGGCTCGGCGGAAAATCGCAGATCATACTTGCCACCACTTTGAATAGAGGGACCCAAGATCCAATCCAACTGTGAGGGGTCAAGATCGGTCGGAAGTTTGCCGTTCGAAGGGAGCTGGACAGTCTTCCAAAACTTGGTGTCATCCAGCTTCTTGTCAACCCGTTCGGCAAGCACGGAATGCTTCACTTTCTTCTCGGCATCGAGGATATTCGACATCTCGTCGAGGAAGTATGGCGTCATCAGAGCTACGCAGGCCTTGGAGGCGGTTCGCATCGCTCGGAGCTCGCTTTCATCTTTGACGGCGAAGGCGTGGGTCGAGAGCGCCGCAGAGACATCGACTTGCTCAACATCCTTGCACTTGTCTCCAAACACCTTCTTCCACTCTTCGACAAAGGGGCCTTTCGAGGTATCGCGGGCGATGGTGCCGACCTTGTTCTGTACACAATAATCGTTAGAAAATTTACAGCAATGGGATTTGGCAACCTACTCCAGCCTCCTTGATCTTATCGGTGATCGTAACAAAGAGTTTCTCGTTTGCGGCGGCGTCCTTGCCTCGAACCAAGACTTCAATAGGGAACCGTCCACCCTTGAGCTGGTCGAGATGTTTTGCTAGAGAATTTGTAAGCTCGAATTGAGTCATGGGGTGGAGACAGGGTTTGTTGTACCTTTCTTCGCCGTCGTGAGGATATACAGAGTGTCGAGGGTGAAGAGCATCAGGGTAGTCGGGAACTCGTATCCAAGGAGCCAAAACTAAAGAATTTTATCAATATTCTTCGTCGCGACACAGTTTCCAATAGCTTCCTGGGGTTCACTTACGTGCATGGCGTTGTTCTTGTGGAATTCGGGAATCTCCTCAACCTTGCCCATCATGACAATCAGGGACGAGGCGCCGCCGAACAGCCCATCCTTGGATCGAAGGTCATTCTTCCAGGCCGTCACAAAGTGCGAGATGCGCTCCTGGAAAAGCTTGCTGTCAATCTTGATCTCGGCCATCGTGACTGATGAGCGCGCGAACAAAGGCGACGGTAACAGAAAGGGAGGATCTGGTTGCCTTCGAGACGACGCGAAAAAATAGTGATGTCGCGTTAATGATCCAGGTTGTAAGCTCCCTATCACGTGACCAATCGCAGCGCGTTACTGGGTGCATTGGTGATCCAAGCTTGCGGGACGGATGTGCCAAGCTGGGGGAGTTTCCAGCTCTGGATAGGTACCTGAGTGAAGGAAAAGTGTTGATGCTTTATTAGGGACATGTTATATCAGCCAATCACATTAAACTAACTTATGTCCTACATGAGCTACTCAGTAACCTGAATGAAGGCTTGTCGCGCCCAATTTAACAAATTCTCAAGTATCTGTTCCAAGTTGCCATATATACCTACATCTAAGCTCTCCACTATTGGTCTCTGGAATCAAGGTAGCGTCAACTGCCAGGTCTATTGCTTCAGTCACTGAGTTGCATCCGTTCAAGATAAAGGGTAAATTAAAAATCGATTTCTAGTATTCTCCCTAGAAAGATGTATCTTAGATTAGTAAGGCCTAATGCTTTTATTTCAAATTAGCCTTTTCGTTTATACCCTGAGAGACTGAAATATCTCCAGCAACGAGCACGTTAGAATTGGGTACCTACCTACCTACGTATGAACTCAGTAACCCACTCTATCACAGCCACTTCTCGCGCCTGTGGCATACAGCAACCTATAGATAAATTCGCGCTTGTCCGATGAATGCAGTAATCATCCCCCTCTTGCAGCTTTCGACGTAGTATCCACGCCAGGACCATTCAACTGGCAGGCGATTCCGCGACCCGCTTCGTACCGGCGCCGAGTCCGAAGCTCGGGAAGTGGAGACGGGAGTTGTTTTAATCGAACCCCGCGCATATCCGGGAGAACATATAACCAGACATCATGTCTCGAATTCCTAGAAGTTCTATCGCAAAGATATCTCTTTGCTCGTACATAATTCCCCTGCCTAGCAATATTACACCAAGAGCCAATTCGTATTTGCGCAAGTCTGCTCCTACTCACTTCTCAACATCCTCCAAATATCAGCTTTACCCTACACCAACCGCAAAGATGAGAGTTCCCTACGTCACCGATCCGGTTCCCACCAAGAACGAGGAAGAAACCGCCATTGTCGAACGAATCAAGGCCCGCAGAGACCCTCGACCTCTACAGCCTCTCGACCTGGCACTTCTGCACGCGCCCCCCATCGCCGACGGCTGGAATTCCTTCCTGGGCGCCGTGCGCACCCAAAACTCCCTGGCCGACGACGTGCGAGAGATTGCCATTTCGCGAATCGCGGTATGCAACAAGGCCTGGTATGAATGGGGCCACCACGCTCCGCTCGCCGTCAAGGGCGGTGTCTCGGAGGCCGGCATGGAGGCCATCAAGCAGGACACGCTGAGCGAGGAGCGTCCGGCCGAGTTGTCGGAGAAGCTCTGGGCTGTGGTACTCTACACGGAGGAGATGACCAGGAACGTGCAGGTCAAGGACGCAACGTTCGACCGCCTTCGGGCCTTTTTCAACGAAAAGGAAATTGTCGAGCTCACAGCGACGGTAAGAAGTGAAGTGTCAAATGCTGTGCACCTACGTGTAGCTGACCTTGCATCAGGTCGCCTGTTACAACTGTGTTAGCCGCTTCTTGGTGGCACTCGATGGTACGTGTCAACGTGAAAGTCATATTCATGAAAAGACTTGTTCTAACGTTAAGCAGTCGGAGAGAGAAATGCGACTGGCCCTGATGCAGCTCATTGATGCCAACAGTAACATAGTCCTGGCCTACAAAGGAAATAAAGAACCATGGTGAAAGGGGGTATGTACCGAACCGAAGAAGACATGCAATGCAAGAGTAAAGGAGCAAAAACCAATGCATGAGGCGAGAAAAACAGGTAAACCCGAATAGCCCTCAAAAGATGATGAAAACAAACAAAAAGAAGAAATAGAAAGAAGAAGAAAAAGCCAAAGAAGAACAAAAAAGACTGGGGCTTAAAGCCACTCAGCAGGGTATCCCATCTAGCTACCTATAAGTGAAGTGAAATGAAAAGTAAAGTGAGGCAAAATGGAAAGTGAAATGTGAAGAAACCCTAACTCCCTCTCAGGACCCGCAGCGCTATGCTTGCTCCCATACCGAATCATCCCTCATAAGAACCCAGCCCCTGAATATCGTAGCAAATGAAATTGAACTTGGCACTTCGTAATCTTTCCGAGATCTTTCTGTAACTCTGTTCGTAATGATGTCGGCTGAACCGCATTTGGAAGTGGTTGGTGCCGTGTGCGCTGTCGCACAAAGTGTCAGGCATGGCTGTTGTGTGTAGGTAGGTAATTATGCTGTGCCAAGTACTCCGTATCGTATGGCAGGACGAAGAAAAAAAAAAGGGGGAATGCACCCGAAAAAAGAGATACTGGAACTTTTATCATCAAGGTGATTTAGATCTTCTCGACATTGCGCGCTCAATTGAAGCATGGCGCTTGTGCATCCGAGGGGAGGTTTGGAGTTCCTCGACCACACCAGCCCAACCCTTTCGATGAGAGCTTGGTATATGCTCACGGTGACCAATAGCCTGTGTCGTTAACCGGCGTAAAGGGGGACGATTCACAATGGCCTCGGCCAGTCCTGCAGGAAGGGAGGGACGGGTAGGAGTCTGCTGAAGGCGAAGGGGAACCGACTTCTCCGATACGACCCTCGGCGTCGCAGGCACGGGGGCAGGTTGCTTTTCAGACTGAGAAGTTATGATGCCCATGAAGACGACTAGGAAGCGCATGCGCAACAAGTCGAGCCTCCGCACTCGATCTGCCAGTTGCGCTCGCTTCGACGCCCACAGAAGCCTCGCGCTGGTCCTCAACTTGGTAGTCCCCTCGACAAGCGACAAGGAGTTGAGGTCCTCGCGCAGATCGTCGCCGGCCTTTTGGATTTCGCGCAGCAGTTGGCTTAGACGGATCTTGTCCTCGAGACGCTGGACCTTGGCGACATCGCGATCGTAGCTCTCATTCTCCTGAATGGAAAAGTCGGCCGTGTCGATAAAGGTAGCAATCTCCTGAGGCGCGGCCAAGTATGCGGCCGTATATACGGAAACGATCTGTGCGAGGACGACGCCGGATAGCAAAAGGGCGGTCAGGACAAGTATGATGGTCCACTGTAGGGAGTCGGACTCGGCCATGATGTAGCTGAGCGTCTGGATGGCAGGTCGAGGCGGAGGGAGAGGCTATCGTGCATGGTCTGTCGTGTCTGTGTGGTGGGAGGAGGAGGAAGAGGGAGAAGAAGAAGCAGATCGCCGGGGGGGGCGAACTAGTTTGGAAAGAAAGTGATGACGAGCGAAAAGCGCAAGCTGCATTTGTGTGCCGCCGGTTTGACGGGCCCGCCTGGGCTCGCTATATGCCCCTCGGCAGCAGAGCAGCTACCTGTTCTGTCGCAAGCATCGCCGGTCCGGCCACTTGGGGCAGAATGGCTGGGAAATGGGTCATTACCCCTTGTAGCTGCAGCTAATGCCTGGGTGTCACATGGCGCGGCTAGAATATTGTGCGTCCGGTGGTTTTACTCTGCCCAGGGCGTTGAGAGGAAGCGAGGGGCTGGTGGCGGCGGCCTGGATCGAGTCTCGGGGTGGGTTGAGAGACAGAGAGAGACAGGAGAGGGAGAGGGGCACACGCCATTGCGGGAGCGGAAGCGGAAGGGCCGGAGGGGTAATCGGAAGAGCACCTACTACTTGTAATTACTGGAGGTACTTCGTATAAGTCTCAGGTAATTGTGTTTCAAAGAAGTAATGATGTTGGATGGTGTTTTAAGAACAAAAAGGAATGTTGGCTTACTGCATTCTTTATACGTGCAATTAATGGTTTCAATAGCTTTGCCCAACCAGTTCGTCGGCTGTCATCGTCCCAGTGTCCCAGTGGAGATGGGATCTGGTTGGCAGCCCATCTCATCGCAAGCCGCTCTCTCCAGCTTGCTTTTCAGCCAGTCGTGCACCTGTTTCCCCCTCTTCTGCTTGCTGCACTGTAGTGGACTCTCACCACCGAGTTGCGCCATTGGGCAGGTGAGGTTTCGATTTACTGCAACGTTCATCACATTCCAGGCCATTAAGATTTTACCCACTGGCCGTTGGCCGTCCCCTCCCGTCCCGTCAACTAAAAATCTGTCCCGTCAGGCCGCACCAGGCCGCACCAGACCTGACCAAAGCCCACAGCGTCATTCCAGCCAGCTCAACACTCAAAATTCTTCATCTTTCTGCATACCGTACCTGCCCCCGCGCCGCAGACCGTCAAAATCACCGGACCTGACCTCCTTTTACACTCATACCGCTCAGAGACAATTTCCCCCTGATCACGAACAATCACCGATCGAAGCACAAAATCGTAGACGCGGTCATCATGGCGACGCAGTCCACTGAGCCCCCCGCCGCGGCGCAAACCCATCAATTTCCCCTCCCAAAGATTCTCGAGTACCCCGCGTCGACCCCGCCAACCCTCATCACACAAGGCGCCGAGGGTCGCCTCTACAAAACCACCTACCTGCTGCCCGACACTCCCTGCGCTCTCAAATACCGACCTCCAAAGCCCTGGCGACATCCGATATTAGACCAACGGTTAACAAAACACCGCATCCTCTCCGAGGCCCGGATCTTGGCCAAGTGTCGTCGAGATGGCGTAAGGGTGCCCGCCGTCTACGCCGTGGACGAGACTGCCGGCTGGCTGATGCTGGAATGGATACATGGAGGTCCGGTGAGAGCAAAGATCAATGAGCGCTTGGGCAAGCGAACGGAAGGTATCGAGGAGGATGCCGAGCTCAAGGACCTGTTGCGAAGGATGGGTACGGCCGTGGGTCGCATGCACCAGGTTGGCATTGTGCACGGTGATCTGACCACCAGCAACATGATGCTGAATCCGGTGCCGCGGAGCGAGGGTATCAACGGTGAGGAGCTGCTGGGCGGTGAAGTGGTCATTATTGACCTGGGGCTCGCCAGTGGTAGCCAGTCAGAAGAAGACCGAGCAGTAGATCTCTACGTCCTGGAGAGAGCGTTTGGCAGCACGCACCCACGAGCAGAGTGCATCTTCCACGAGCTTCTGGATGCTTATCGGGGCGTATTCAAGCAGGCTCCCAACGTCCTCAAGAAATTGGAGGATGTTCGGATGCGAGGTCGAAAACGAAGCATGTTGGGCTGACGAGGGGGAAAAGAAGGAACAAAAAAGAAAAGAAAAATGCTGCCTCCCAGCTAAATTCCCTATATATCGTCTAAGAAACTCCGTATGTGTGTGATGCTCGCTATGACAGAAAAAAAGACGAAATCCACCGAGATGTCTGGAGCATGGACGTAAATCCTCCAAGCCTTATTCTGAGGAACAAACTCCGATCTACTTTGCAGGACTTTTGGTTGGTGTGCTTCACGGCCCAGCAAGCTCCGCGCCTGCAAAATATCCCTTATTCTCAATGACTCCTCGATCCTTGACAAAGGCCGTGTATCTCGCCACCCACTGGGGTTGAATATCGCCTTCAAGACCAGAGCCATTTTGAGTTGCGTCGGCCAACACGCCAGCACCCCTAGGGCCGTGTCCGAGGAGCTCTCGCAAAGTTCCTCGAGGAAGAATGTCGGTACAGTCGTTGTGAACATGCAGTTCGATGCCTTGCTCTTCTGCGAGCGTCTTCAGCGGAGGGGGCACGTCGCAGCAGTTTCGCAAGTTGATCTGGTCAATGACAGGGCGTACCGTCGCGCGCTTGAGAAAGGCACCCAGTTTTACGCTGCCAAACTCTGCCACTGCCAATCGATTGACCAGGCCTTGCTTGTGAAGTTCCTCGATTAATGCCCATGTGAATATTTCCTCCTCCAGGTTTCCTTTTTGGCCATTGGCTTTGTCTGCCGCCCACTCACAATTGCCCTCGAAAGAAACGTCGGGGAAGGAAACAATGAGCAAATCGATAGTTTGAATACCCAGTTCTTTTCGAACCAGGTCCAGAGCCTCTCTTGCGTATTGTTTGCGTTCCTCCACTGGACGGCCTGGGAGGAAGAATAACTTGACTGTGATCTCATACTGGCTGGATTCCTCTCGAAGCCCCGCGGCATCCCAGTTGATGCGGGGGATGTACAGGGTTCCGTCATTGCGCTCCGTCCAAACGTCAACAGCGGCGCTCCCGCCGTTTACAAAGCCATTTGAGGCAGGTGAATGTGTCGCATAATCGCGCTGAGCCTCGGCGAAGTTGTTGTGAAGGGAGTTGACAAGTTCAAGGTTGGATCTTGAGGCGGCACCTGGTTTGCGAATGATGGAGGGGCCGGCGGACATGACATTGCTGCGCCCGAGTCGGTCAGTAGGAGAATTGGGAGACGTAGGGCTTTAAGTTACATACCCCGTTGATAGAATTAGTTTCGTCATGATGGATAGTTGCAACGGGGGAACCAAGGAAGGGAGGAGGGAAGAAAATGATAATGGTCAGTTTTTTCTCTTGTGAGGAGAAAAAGGGCGAAAGAAGTCCGGGTCGGCAGAGAAAAATTTCGGCGTCGTCGAGGCGCAAACTCGGAGAGAACTGTCAAACTATGGCGGCCGAAATAATCGGGCTTTTTATCAGCGGAGGGCGGGAGGCACCTAAGCCGGTTACAAGGCACTGTAACGGCTAGAAGCTACTTGTATAGTAGCTCCCATGCTCCGGCGGTTCGGAGTGGACATGGGAAGATGGCGGCGAAGAATGGAAACGTGGGGGAAGATTGAGAGTGAGAGGGGCCAATTACTAATGCTGTCGCGTTGCATTCGCTGTCAAGTCAAAGGGCGTTTTAGAATAATAGGTAATCATGGCTTATATATAATCAATGCAGATGCGCGGGATGAATAATGGATCTTGACTTGTTGTCAGGTGGAGAGACAAAGATGGCCGGCAGGCAGAAAGAGGAAGTTGGTTGAGTTTAAGTGGTATGAATCTGAGAATGTGCCGTGACGGTGGTGAGAAGACAGGCTGGTGATGTTGACGCAAGCGGGGTAATAGCACCTTGATAGCCCAAGGTTGGGTACATAATTGAGACTTCTTCTTGGCGACTGCCTGCGACCAGTTGCATGGGGTTTGGGAATACACGAACCTACCCACTTACTCAAGCAATGACTTGTCATGTTGTGTACCATTATGCCTGTTTTTCAACGTCTTGATTAAGCAACGTGCTAGTTCGGTGACGAAGACATATTGCGAATGAAAGCCGGAAGAATATATCCAAGAGCGCCAGTAGAGATCATCTTGGATACAGTTACATTGTATGTAGGTACTGGGCAGCTGTTGATCGACGATGTCGCAATCGAGATAGAAGAGATATTATGTATGAGAAATGACATGAATCCTGGGAAGAGCCCGTCCAGTAGTAACTGCTTACATTGATACTGTCGGTTGTAATGCCTTGGGTGGTTTTAGGGGTCGCATGCACTGAAGTGGCCGAAGTTCTAGGCTGTCACAGGCTTCACAGGCTACCTTAGGCATCAATGTGACATTTGAGTAGTGCCCGAATAGCGCCCCAGCCTCAGCCGGGTTGCTGTACGGAGTATTGTGGCCCCTGTAGCAAATTTGGCGCCTGCCTGACGAGCCAACTCCTACCTCCTGCTCGCGAGGACTGGAGCTTGGCCCGCTCGTCACCAACCAGCCAAAATTGCTCCCCGTGTCCAGAATTACATCTCCATCTCGCTGCCCACTTCATCCCACGCGATACCTTTCCTCTTTTCACTCCTCTGCTGCACGTCCTTCGCTGACGTGAAGTTCCATCACAATGGCGATTCAGTACGCTCCTCCATGGCCACGCATTTACGCTTTTGCCTTTGCCAGTCCTACCCGCTGACAGTAGCCCCTTTCAGATACCTCATCCTCCTATCCCGCCAGGGCAAAGTGGTGCGTTGATTCCTTCGCGACCTGTTCAAATCGGATCCCACTGACACTTCCGAAGCGCCTCGCAAAATGGTTTACGACTCTGTCTCCCAAGGACAAGGCCAAGATCGTCAAGGACGTTTCTCAGCTGGTCCTCGCTCGTCGAACCCGCATGTGCAACTTCCTTGAATACAAGGGTATGCACTTCACGCAGTCGACTCGGACTCTCGAAAATCGCAACTGACGACCCGATGACAGATACCAAGATTGTTTATCGGCGCTATGCATCGCTCTTCTTCATCACTGGCTGTTCGTCGGAGGACAATGAGCTAATCACCCTCGAAATCATCCATCGATACGTCGAACAGATGGACAAGTACTATGGAAACGTTTGCGAGCTCGACATCATCTTTTCCTTCACAAAGGCATATTATATCCTCGACGAACTGCTCCTTGCGGGCGAGCTCCAGGAGAGTAGCAAAAAGAATGTACTCCGGTGTATTGGCCAACAGGACTCCCTAGAGGACATGGAGGTAAGTAACAATGGGTCGTTTCCTACCTAAAATTGGGTTTTGGTGAAAGCTCTACGTCCCTCGACCGACGGCCACTGCATCATGTATGCTGACGACGACCCTCCATCAAGGTCGAGGACGAAGTCACCAAGCTCATGTAGACGCTCCCTGACAGCCGAGATGGCTGCCTCGCCCGATTCGATATATTCCACGAACCGACCGAGCGACGCCCTCAAAAGCTGATGGCGAACGAAATATGTTGCGCATAAATACATTAACCCTGGATTGACTGCGATACACAGGACGCGGAGGCACAAATGACGGAATCGCTCAAGGATATAGGGTTGCTATGACGGGGAAGGCTCGGGCGGCTGAGCAATCTCTTCGATGGGAAGAGAGGACACGTATTTTTACATCGTGGGAACCGGCGCATGAGGTGTTTTGGGAGTTATTCGAGCCAGAGCGGCCTTGTTTGTAGATCTTGGACGGTGGAAAACCACCCTCTTTCATATCAAGAGACGAGGCTTAGAGGCCAAGGAGAAACCCCACGCGTGAACGAATGGCGGGTACGACGAGAGCTGCGATGCAAAGACGGACTATCTCGTACGAGTAGTCGCCTTGAATCAATTCATGGCAAATGAGGGAGAGGGACGAGGAGCCATTGCGGCTCTCTCGCTCATGCCAGTTTCTGCCACTGGATTACGAGGCGTCCATCACTTTTTTGCCCTTGCATGCTCAGTCGACCCGCCCTTGACCGCTGGGGGGATCTGCGCCACGACAAAGACAAGAGACGATTGCTAATGCCAACTAATTTTATTCACTATCCACGATGGTAGCCACTGGCCCTTCCTGTGCGAGGATTCGATGAGCAGAGAAGAGTATGCACCCTGGCAGACGTCATGATGCGATTTGAAAGCTCGTGGTAGCAGGGTTCACGCTCATTCGCCATTGAGTCGTTGAACTGGAGCCTGTGAGGCATGTTGACTTCCCCAAGTTGAACCCTTTTTGGGATTGGCTGCGGCATGGAGCAATTGATTGGACTGTTGGACACGCTGGGAGTTGGGACACTTGGTCACTGACAACTAACTAGGACGCAGGGGGTAAGTGGATTATCAGCCATTTGCCTGCAGCATTGGACGTGCAATTGGGTATTGGGTCGCTGGTTTGCTGGTATCATGTCTGAAGGGACGGCGGTGGATCAGCTCATTGCGTGCATTGCAGCACGCAGCAAGTTACACGATCACTCGTCTAACAGGTCAATTCGAATGTCGAGCCAGCGAAAACCCCCAGCACGAGGCACGAGGTTATGAGCCATGAGCCATGAGCCATGAGACGTGGAGCGATAGCGGCGGCCCCAGTCGATTCGGCTTTCCAGGATGCCATTGCCAAGTATAGACATCCGAGCACGGGCACAGCGGTCGGGGGATTCGCTGTCGAGTGGCTCCTATTGAGATCCCATGCCAGCGCCGCATCCGACCAGATCAGTTCACTCGCTCACACCTTGTCTAACACAGACGCAATTGGCGGGTAGCTCACAGCTCGAAGCCGGCGCTTCCCCCTTCACGCAACTCATCTTCCGTCCCTTGCCTTGCCTTTGCCTTCCCCCCAACGAACCCCTCCTCCCGTTCCATCCTTCCGTCTCCCATGATACTTATCTTTCCCCTTCCGCCATCGTCTTGACATTTGTTAGCTTCCTTCACATTCATTCATCGCCATCGCCATCACCAACGCATTACTTCCATCTCAATCCCGGTCAATGCCTCCATCCGATCCCAGGCGCAATCAGTTCGACTAGCTCTTCACTTCCCGTCAGCGTCCTGCAGGCTTTGGCTTTCCACCCCACGCGAACCGGCTAACGCAGCCTCCGGCGATCTTCTTCCCGACAGCCAAGACCAAGACGGTTCATTCAATCCAGGCCAATCTCCCTTAAACCCCGACCTTGCATCCTCATCTCCATCCCCTTTCCACGCGCCCGCCAACGCCCTCAACCCGACATTTGGTAACTGCCCCGGCTGCCCAGATCTTCACCACTGCCGTCTGCACTGCATCGCATCCTGTCGCATTATTGGGGTCCTTATCGCGACACAACTTACCCTCACATCCGACCCACCGCGACACCGCATCGCTGTCTTCTCCACGCTGACGCAATCCAAACCTCACCGTCGCACCCCGATCAGTATCATTACCTTACCGCCTTCTATTCATTGTAGGCGCAAGCTGAACACAGCCGTGTTTGCTTCATTTCCCCAGTCACATCCCTCACTTCAGGCAAGATGAAGGTATGCGATCTCAAAGGAGCGCGCGTCTGGCCTCCTCGGCCCAGCTGACCGAGCCGTCTTTCAGTATCTACCAGTACAAGATTTCGAAGCCGTAACGGGCGCCCTCAACTTCAACACTCCCGACTGTAACGTAACCGGTGGATGCGACCTCTACACGACGAAATCGACAGGCTCGGATAAGAAGCTTTACAAGAACATCGACAAGGATCTCAACTCACAACATGAGGCTCTCATAAAACTCGGCGCGAGCCTGTCACCTCCCGAACGCGAACACATGCTCGCCACGTCACCAAGCATGCAGCTATTCTCCCACTCAAGTGCTTTCGGCCCGCTATCCGACCTGTCAAGTCGTCGCACGTTTGCCTACCTCATTGCGACCTTGAACGCCAGTCACCCGCACTATGACTTTTCCCACGTCCTCAGACCCGGCGATTTCAAGCGTGAGAGAAACTTGCGACGTGTCATGGTCAACCTAGACTCCATCCTGCAAAACGTTCGACCCAGCTTTGAGCCTCAATCTTTCGGATCGTCTCTCGGCAGCGATTCGAGTTCCGTTTGGGGACCTCAATGCTGGTCCCTGATTGATAAGGAGATGCATCTGAACGAATGCACAATCTTCAGTTATCACCCCGACACGGACCCCTTTGAGGAAGACGAGAGTGCTATTTGGGCGGTGCATTACTTCTTTTTCAACCGGGCTCTGAAGCGCGTGGCCTATTTGTATGTTCGCGTGGTACCTGTCGTCTCATCCCAAAGTCCGACCTTGACCCCAATGAACTTGGCCAGTAACCAACAGCGAGCGGCGCTGGCTTCAGCAGGTGCACAAAAGCGTGCCAACTACTGGCTAGGCGACCAAAGGGCAGAGCTGGTACCTTTTAACGAGGATGACGAGGACGCTAATGCGGATGGTCTCTTCTGGAATCGCGGGGAAGATGGTGATCTAGTGGCCTTTTCGGACGACGAATACGAGTACGATGAGGATGTTGACGACGTTGACATGCTCGACAGGCCACTTGACAGATATATGAGCGAGGATATTGCTGGTCGGATGGAAATCTGAGTTGATCGCGCCAGCGGTTTCAAGGCGGCCATCGAACGTCTGTCCTATCACAAAGGACCTGTCATCATGACCACCGTTGATACCGGATACGTCGGTAAAGTTACGACGGCCCATCCATCCTATACACTTCACAGAACGACGGCATGAGTCGAAATGGAAGCCACCAGTACACGGGATCCCCAGCCATCACTTTTAATTCGGTTCGACAATTCTTGAGTGTTTTTACCCCTTGCGTTTTTGGCAGTTGTTTGACGGTATAGCGTCCGGGAAAAGCCGTGGTCGGTGAGAGCGGCTGGTATTCCGCTGGAGGCGTTCCGAGGCCGCATGTGATTATGCTCGACGGCTACCTGATGTTTTCAATGATTTCGGTTTCTGGGTTCCTTCGGTTTTGGTTATTTGGCTTTGGCTTCTTAATTCTTCTTCCTCTGTGCCCTTACCTTGTAGTTTTTTTTGGTTTGTCTTTTTTATTTTGCGCATGACTCCTTTTTATCTGGGATGAAACGAACGGTGTCCTGGATGGGTGTGGTGTGCAACATGGCTGGGTTGGGACGGGACGGGAACGACGCTTCCATGGATGGAAGATGTGTTGCTGGGAGTGAATGTTATGACTGACTGGGAACGCATTCGGGGGTTACGGTGCGTCAACGGGACTCGGTATTACTTGCTCCTATTGCCTGAGGGAGTAACAGTAATTTGATACTGAATGATTATGACCTGGTTATCTTGTCCTTTTCTGCCTGCATATGAAAGATTGGAAATGCAAGTTCTTCATGACGCATACAGTGATTACATGTTGACAGATCTATTTGTTGATTCCCCAGAGACGAGGTTATTGAAATCAAGAAGCTGTCTTTCTTTCATTCGTCATGATTATATGTATACGTACGAGTACTTCAAAAACGTATATGCAGCTTTCCACCATCTTCTGTCTTTATTTTTCTCTTCTCGTCTCGTCTCTTCTTCTGCTCTTTTCTGCTCTTCATGTGCTCCCTAACCCTCCAACGATGTGCTTCCCTCCCACCCAACCTCCGTAAACCGCAACACCACGTTTTGATTTTGTTGTGAGCGGGACCTCTCCAGCCCAACCTCCTGCCACCGTCTTACAAATGCAGACAACCAATATATATATCCATACCGAGGCCGTGGGGGTGTATGTACTTGGGCCGTGTATAAGAAATGGGAACTGGAAGAGAAAGAAAAAGGTGGATGAAGATACTTTGAAAGTCGACGTCGGAATAAAAGAAAGCCACACAAATCCTGACACTAAATAAGTTTGAAACATGTCAAACAAGAACTCCCTATTCCATCCTTGACCTGTGGCACCTGGGGGTATGAATCCTTTTTGCAAAACACCCCTTTAAAATGAGATATAGATGCGCCCTAAACGCCTGAGGGGTGCACCGAGGAAAATCTTTAATGCATGGAAAGATATAGAGGGTGACGAGGGCGGGAGTGACTGCCCCTCGAATATGTGAGATAGATATCGGACCGTCAATGACAACCAACCTATCCGATGATCTGGGTTGCCGGGAGGATTATGATAATAATAATAATAGTAGTAGTAGTAATAAACGACACGTAGAATGGTCATGGAACTTGATGAAATGGTATAGATGATGCGCTACCATTTGGTACTCAAGACATCCAAGGGCTTGTGGTCATCAACCCTCTTTGACAGCACCGTTCGTGCCAGGCTTGTGTGTATGAGCATTGCCATTCAAGCCCGGCGCTGCCTTCTCGGGGTCCCGAGACGTCTTGTCGTCCGAATTGGTCCTCGCACTAGCGGTTTCAGGCTCCTCGGGGATAGTGGCGAACTTCTTAAGGACCTGCTTGAGAGCTGGACGTCGGATGGGTTTGGCGAGAAACTCGTCCATGCCAGAGTCGATGCACTCCTTGACGTTGCTCTCCTCGGAGAAGGCAGTGAGGGCAACAATGGGCGAGGTGTAGCCCATCTCACGGATGAGACGGGTGCTTTGGAGGCCGTCCAAGTTGGGCATCTGAACATCCATGAAGATGACATCAAAGGCTTGGTTCTTCTCCATGGTGGCCTTGACAAGGTCGTAAGCCTCCTGTCCATCCTTGGCAATTGTCACGTCGTAAACAGCCTCAAGCTTGAGCATCCTGCTGACGACTTCAATGTTGGTTGAGTTATCATCAGCCACTAGCACGCGAAGTTTGCCTTGGCCAGTCTTATTTGCCATGGCGCGATCGATGGCCGCCATCTTCTGTTCCGATGTCCGCGGTATGGAAGTATCCGCGGCAAAGTAAGGCGCGCTGAGCCCGACAAGTCTGGGCTGCGGATTGAGAGCACTGGCAGGCTTCATATCCGCGGGAGGTTTCGAGTTTGTCAAGGCGGTGCGATGCTGCTCCATATCGGCGACGATGGTCGTGCTGGTGGTGGCGTCTACGCTCGTAGGTCGGGATTTGACACTGCTTGACGCGGTACTTGAGGCTCTATAACCCAATGTTAGCTAATCGTTGCATGGAAAGGAACGGAACGGAAGGGCACTGCGAACCTGTCCTTGATGTACTTGAGAGGGATCTGCATTATAAAGGTGGTGCCTGTCCCAGGGGTGCTCGTCAAGGTTATTGAACCACCCATGAGATTGGCGAGCTGGTGGCAGATGCTCAATCCCAATCCTGTACCACCAAACTTCTTGCTCAGGCCAAGGTCACCCTGAACAAAGGGCTCAAACACCTTTTGCTGCATATGCTCGGGAATGCCTGGACCGGTGTCTTCGACCTCGAATTCAAAGAGATATGCTCTTGCTCCCGGAGGAGGCGGCGTGGGTGATCTCTCGCGAACGGTGATATGGGGTGTTGCCTTTGGATCCATGGGGTTGATGGAGAGGGCAGTGCCAGTCCCATTGAATCGAGTTGGAGTAGCCGCATGTCCTGAATTATTCGAATGTGTCGGACTGGCAGCTCCGCGATCTCTGCCTCGTCCCCGACCTGTCCTTGAGCCATTTCGGGAGTTTCTTGAGAACGACGACGTTCTGCTCTCATCTTCATTCGAAGTGTCCACCTCACCCAGGCACTTGATCCTGACATCGACCCTGCCGTTGGGTGGCGTGAATTTCAAGCTGTTGCTCACCAGGTTGATTATGACTTGTAGGATGCGATGTTGATCGCCCCAGAGACACATGTCCTTGAGCCTGCCGGTGCCATGGGGGCCGAGGGCAGGCAGCTGAGTCTCACCTTCAATCGGCTCCGGATTGGCGCCGAAGTCGATATTCTCAGACCCAATGAATTGTACCGAGAAATTGATCTTGCCTTCCCGGACCTGCTTATCAAAGATGGTAATGATCTGAGACCGAATCTCAGCCAGCCGGAACTCTTTGAGTTCCAGATTGAGTTGATTGCCGATCTGATTCTTGGAAAAGCTCAGGAGATCTTCCAGCAGATGCAGGAGCAGGTCCCCTGACTTGTACAGTGTCTTGAGTGATTGTTTGATCCTCAAAAGATCGGTTTCCTCCATGCACACTGCACACATGCCAAGGATACCATTTAGTGGTGTCTTGAGCTCGTGAGATATGTTTGCGATGAAAAGTGTCTTGCTCTCGTTGGCAGCCTCGGCAGCCTTCTTACTCTCCTCCAATTCCCTTGTTCTCTCGGCCACCTTCACTTCCAGAGAAAGATATTGCTTTACCAACTCGTCACTCATGTCGTTGAACGTCTCCGTAAGTTCCGTCAGCTCGTCGGTGATGCAGTGCTTCCCAACTGGGACTTTCCCGGGAATCTTGAATAAACGGCGAGCTGGGTCGCGGTCTGACGGAGCTCTCCTGGGCTTCTTCTTGATCCATCGTACCATGGTCGAGATGACACCCTTTTTGGACTTTTGCGATATACCACCAGATCCAGGAAGATCCTCAACGTCCTCATCATCGGAGCCCAGGTATGAATCCTCGTATCCTGGTGGGTTGACCGTCTTCTCGGTTGCCTCCTTCAGTCTTCGAATCGGCAGCACACTGAGGTGGGCGCAAGGAACGATTAGCAACAGGATGAACCCAACAGTTCCGAAAACAGTTCCAAGAAGGATATTGCGAAGAGTGTTGATTGGTTCGTAGGCCTCCCACTTGGCCTTTTCCACCACGATGGTCCAATTGACCAAGGCAGTTTGGGAGCGAGCGAATCCAACAGCTACCTTGATGCCCTCTTCGTTGTGCGTGTTGAGTAAGGCACTGGCGTTATTCACACTATTGTAGTGTCCGGTGAAGCAATCCAGAGCGGCAGGATATAGCTTGACGGGAAAGGCCCTGCTTTCTGCCTGTGATGAATACTGATACTCCTTGTGCCGGTCTTTGTATTTGCTCGGCGATTCAGGTGGGAGAACGAATTTGACGTCGACATTGCCAAATTTCTCTCGATCGGGCGTGTATGTCGCATTGCTTGCTGGGTCATCTGAACTAAAGCGGTTGGAGCCCTGATTAGGGCCGATCAACAAGACAGCGCCCGTCTTCCCTAAGCCTTCCCGTGATTCTTGCACCTCAGTCAAAGCTGATGCATAGGCCACAACGGTCATGTAGCCCAAGATGAACGAATCAGAGTTATCACGTATGGGAATGCTGACCGAAAGAAGTGCGGTTGACGAGTTGAGCACGAGAGGGCCGAGCAGAAGGCCGCCGTCACGAGATATGCGGACCCCGGGAAACGCTTCGGCAGCGTAGGCGGTCTCGTTGGGACGATACTTGTTAGGGTGTTCAAGGTCAATGTAGGTGATGTTGGGGTAGAGGGATGGCGGATAACCATCGCCTGGATCACCGAGCTTTACGCTGTCACCCGACGAATTCTTGTAAGGCAGGATGATCTCGGTGATATTGGGTGCGGTAACATTGAACAACCCATGCCTGGAGGCTCCCGTCTTGTTCCTTGAGTACACTCTGGCTTGCAACAGTCCCGTGTCAGCACTGACGGCCAGAGCGCTCTGAATATCTACAATGGACTGTGTCCAATTGCGCTCTCCTGTGGAATAGAAGTTGGAGAGGGCATTTTGTACTAAGATGCGAGACGCAATGGTGTAACAGCTGGTCTGGATGAGCTGGAGCTCCGAGGTAATGCGGGATGCCTTGAGAGAGGCCGTAAGTGTCAGGCTCTCGCGCTCGACATTTACGACGAAGCGATTGACGTACACCCAGGTGGGAATGGAAACGACGGCCAGGGCAACGAGAACGGCGAGGATGACGAGGGCAGCAAGCTGCTCGCGGATGGCGATCCTCATGGTAGGCAGGCTAGAGGGCAGGAACTGAAGTTCGGGTACGGCGACGCGGCATCGTTTTTCTCGTCGGTCTGGGAGGGTTGGTGCGAGTTCAGCGGCAGGAGAGAAATGGGACGAGATTGGCTGGAGGCGCGGTCTCGCGCGAGGATGGAGATGAGGGAGCGATTATGGATGTGATTGAGAAAGACTGCTCCGAGGCCGGTCAAGGTGAGACTCGCGTCGCTGCGTGGAGAGAAGGCGGCGCCTGAGCCTATCTCGAAGCTCCCCGTTGAACTCGCTGTCGGTTTCTAGCTGTGGAAGCCCAGGACGGTAGAGAATTATTGGAGGGGACGTTTATTCGTGGTTTGGGATCTCTGCATGGAGGAAGGATGGAGGGATCGGCGATCAGCGAAAATAGGAACAAGGGAGGCGACTCGTGGTCCAGCCAGGTGGGAAATGCCGGGGGTGGTCGTGGTAGCAGTGGTGGTCGTGGTGGAGGACGGGCGTGGGAGGACCGGGAGATGGGTGTGGAGCAGAAGAGAAAAGAAAATAAGAAGTGGCCAGTGAGGTAGAGAGAGTGACCTGGAGACGAGGATGGCTTGATGGGGGTGAAGGAGAGGAAGTGAGCAGAGAAGGGGACAAGAGAGACAAGAGGGACAATAGCGGACGAACAAGGGAGAGAATGGTGAAGAAATGGTCTCTGGAGGTACGGAGCTGGTGGAGGAGACGGGGAGAGGAGAAGGGAGGATAGAGGGATAGAGGGAAGAGAGAGAGAGATTGAGAGGCCCTTGTTTGGGAGGAAGTGCCAACTCGAGTTAGAGAGATGAAGCTAAGGTTGAAGGTGCCGGGGAATGTGAAGGGGGCGCTGGGAAACTTGGTTGCATCGACCAGGTACATGCCGTGGGCGGAGGTTTGTTGGGGCACGAGGTGTAATTATTCCGACAACATAGGTACCTACCTACTCCTACTCGATACGCGAACCGAGATGGGATGAGATGGATGGGACGGGAGCGAGGGGAGCTGGCCGGTTGACAACGGGTTGACAGACTTTTTACTTGTACATAGCGTATACTCCGTGCCTGCGAGACTTGGAGAGTCAGCTATTCTATTGATGGATTCAGACAACAGGCAAATGATTTGGCGAGTCGATAAGTGACATGTCCGGGATGCCAGGATCAATCGATAAACTCGATAAATCGGGGGTCTCAAGGTCCCTCCCCGTCCGTCCCTCCCTGGCTGTCGACATGATTGAGGCGAGCATTTGGCTTTTGGGGGTGGGTTTTGGGTCTTGAATGGTGCTGTCGATCTTTTGGTGTTGGATCCAAAAATCAGATCAGATCAGAGTCTATCCGTGGACCAGGCAATATAGTTTCTTTGCAGCGTTTTGACGACGATATCGATATCTGGCTTGAACTCGAGAGAGTGCCTTGCTCAGTAGATGTGTTCGTCGGGTGGTGACTACGCTGCAATGCTGCACAAGCCAGTCCTCACCATCATGCGCTGTACAGCTTCAATGCAACGCCGCGGCTTTTTGCGATCGCAGCCGCTGAGCTCGATGGGCAGCAGTCGAGTGGGTGGGTCAAAGAAGCTTACATCGTACTTGGTCCGGGACCTTGCGTGGAGTCCCTCAGTTGCTCAGGTACGTACCCTAGGTAGGTACGGAGGTCTGTACCTGGCTTGTGACTTGACGCGTCCTCTCCGCTTGAGGATTCCCCGACTGCTCACGTTCAGGTAAAATCCTCTCCCTCGATTGCCATTATCCGTCGTACCGGCTGCCGCGAACAACGGGCTCGGGCTCTTGGCTCTGGCTCTTGGCTCTGGCCTTCAGCACTTTAGCACCCCGCAGCAGTCGGCCATCCCGGCAGCCAATCGTAGGCTCTGCGTCGTCACCAAGTGGCAATGATCAGCAGCAGAAGCTGATCGTTCACTGTCAGCAGCAAACTGCTCGGGCTTCGGGCGAGCAGCAAAAGTCTGGGAACAAGCACCCAGTGGGGCTGGGGGCTGACATGGCTGAATGCGTTCAACTTCAGCTTTCATCAGTGCTTCAGCTTGTTCAAGCCTCGGAGTGCCATCTGCCGTGGACTTGGTGCTATTGGTTGCTGGGGCAGTAGGTAGGCAACGCCCAATGCCGGTAGGTACTGTAGAAGACGCGTCCAGGTGTCTCTCTCGGTCTCTCACTTCCCACTTCTCTCGCTCACTCACTTACTCAAACACACACACTTGACACCCTCTCCCGTCTGGTTCCATTCCCCCTGCTGCTGATCCTCCACTTCGTCTGCACAGTGGACCACTCTTTAAACCCCATGGGCCAGTCTAGAACCGCGCCAAACCTGCACGAGCACCAAAACGACCGACGGCGCAAGTTTTGTTTTATCCCCATTCTCTTCTGGTGCAAGTCTGCCGCCTGTCTCGCCTGCCTCGCCGCTCGCCGCACTGCACATGTACGTGATTTCAGCGGAAAGGGGACAAGACCAAAGAGGATGCGGATTTGCCCATTCATCGCCAATGGCCAATGCTGATTTTATGTTTCTGACGCCGTTTCCCATGTTCCCTTCAAGCATGCCAAGCTTTTCAGCTTTTTCTCTTCCCGTCCAGGTCAAACAATTCAGTTGATGCGATTGGCTGGCAATTTGACTCCACCTGCAAATGAGCCTCGAGGAATCCTTGTCATTTATCCATGGTGCAGCCAGGGCCAAGGCAGCCCAGTCGCTACTTGGCTTTAACTTCTCTATGAGGGGTATACCGAGCAATTTACTTCGTACAAAGAGCTACAACGCATGTCTCTCGTTGCAATTGCAAATCAAGCATAAATTCCCAACGGGGCCTGCCACGTTCGGTCTGGTTGCCATGCCTCTGCCTCTGGCACTTACTAAGGCATCTCCCCAGGTGGACGTTTCACGCATTAACCACCTAGGTACCTAATCCACGGATCCCTGCTGACTCCCACGGAAACGAACGAGTCCCCAAGCTTGGACCCCTTTCGATTTTTGCTAGAGATCTCGTTTTACACTGGTAATCGATCATCTTATGCACTCCGCGCCTCTAATGTGGTTTCATGACAACCTAAGCAAAAGAAATAAAGACACGAGAAGATTCCACCGCCGCCCTCATTTCCCGCCGAAACACGGCAGCGCGGCCTCGGGCTCTCCTCCACTAATTACATCCAAAAAACAGGGTACGGAGGCCGTATTGACCCGGTAAAAACCTGTGGCTTACAGGTTCATGTAAGGGGGAGGGAGTCAACATCTACCTACTCGATACGGTCTTGGAGCCCATCGACCAACCGTGGCTGACATGACGCCGAGTATTGCCCAGGCATTGCTGGCCCACCAAGTCCACTTCCAAGTCTGATTCCAAACTTGCAAACGGATTGCCAAGCGCCTCTCTAAAGCTCGTACAGCCTCAGCGAGAGCTCCATTCTGCGCTACATCTTCCCATTCACGCTGATCCGATGGATACATGTCCATAAACAAGTATGTACAGTCGAACCGAACGGAGACATCTGGAGCGCCGAGATGCTGCTTGCAAAATGTAGTCTTGGCAGGACAATATGGTATCTCGTGAATTGTGAGGGCTTCTTTGATAACGACAATACGTGGCAGTAGCATCTACATACAGCGTCTCTCTTCAAGAACAACCGAGGAGGATAGGTATCCATCATTGGTGGTACGTATCAAAAGACTGCACGTACTTTGGCTGCCCCGTGTGATACCGGTAGTGCTCGGGATCAGACTGCTCTCAACCACATCATATACTCAGTCGCTCGCCCAGTGCTCCAAACTTGATGGCACAACTGGATACCGGGCAGGCGCTCGGTTCTCAAACTCCAGAGGAAGACGAAAATGCAGAATTGTTTTCTGCGGTTCTTTCAGCGCTCAACAGGGAGCAGATTCCCCTGCTTGCGAGCATCATTCTACGTCGTATCGATCCTTACTCTCCGGCCACGCAGACAACACCCTCAGTTGACAATCCGTTATATGGCTCTTACCACGTACTATTCCCACCGACCTTCAATACTGGTCTTCGCTGGGTCGTCAAAATCCCCATCAACGGCACGGCTGGCAAATGGAACCACTCGTCCGCCTCGGCCCTGGCATCTGAAGCTAGCACTATGCGTATGCTTAAGCGCGAGACCACTATCCCTCTGCCTGACGTGCTGGACTTCTCGTCGACTACGCAAAATACCTTGTAATGCCCTTACATAATGATGACTTTTGTTTCTAGGATACCGCTGTACGACGTATAGTTTGGACACCATCTTAACGGCGTCAGCCCTGAGCTTACTCAAACACGGCGGGTTCGCGCCCTCGAAAACATCGCTGCGGCAATGATACAGCTAGACCGCTTTACGTTTCCAACGGGCGGCCAACTTGTCTTTGAGAAGGACGAGAAGGTGTCGGGGATCGGACCCGTACGACGAGTCGACCAAAGGGTCATGCTTGATCGATGGTTCGTCCACGGTGATCCTGATGATAATCCCGTCTACGTGGAGTGTGCGGCGTATGTAGACCCGAAAATACACTACACCCTTATGCTCGACATGTATCCCGAACAGAACCTGGTCCCTAGAGGTATGGAGATGCTCTTGCGCCAGTTGATCAGTTGGATCCCCGAGCCCGATGGAACAGCTTCTTTCGTCCTTGCCCACCCAGACTTTGATATCCAGAACTTCATTGTATCTGAAAGCGGTGAGCTCCAAGCCATTATTGACTGGGACGGCGTTGCAGCCATGCCTCGTACTCTCGGCAACGAAGGATATCCTGGGTGGCTCACTCGCGATTGGGATCCGGCCATGTACGGATACAAACAGCCTATGGATCAAGGAGTAGAACCGGCAGGCGTGTGGGAAGACTCGCCGACATGTCTCGCCTACTACCGCAGCCTTTACGACGAGATGCCGCGCAGAGAGAAGCCGCTCCTCCAATAGTAACTTCTGCCGAATGACCCTCATCACAGATAACATAGCCATTGCTGCGGACGACTCTAGTTGCAGAGCCGGAATCCTACGCAAAATGGTGGGAGAGATATGGGCTGTTGCCGGACAAGGCGTGACATTGGAATTTAACGACCTGGTCATCATGTTCGCCGAGAGCAATGTGGACGCCACGGTGATGGACACACTCAGAAAAGGGTTCGACATTCTTCTGTCAAAGGAGGGTTTATAAGGATGTTGAAGGAATGCCAAGGGGATTCATCTGGCGTATGGTCCTGTCTAGTGCACTTCATTGAATGCAGAAAGGAAAGAAAGGATATTGGTGAGATATTATTAGTGTCTCTTGAAGGGATACCGTTCAACCAAGGGACGGCGTTGGACGCGGCTGCTGGGGAGGTCTTTCAATGATAGTACAGGTAGATTTTATAGCTAACTATATTGTATAATGATTGGAACTGCAAATTTAGAGGCTATCCGCGGCGATGAGAGTGTTCGTATGTGTATTAATGTGGTGAGACGGCAGAGTCAAGGACGCTGGCTGTCAACGGTTGCGATGACGGTATGACACCTTAAAGGTACGTACCCTTCTAGCGTGCACGTGCTTTCGCGTCGTCCGTCATCAACTTTCACCTTACACGAGGCATCCGTCGCGTTTCACGATGAAATCCATCTAATCCGCGCCATCTTGTCCATTGTCACCAATCTTGTTGGTTGCCGCGCGTGCGCTGCGGTTTTTGGACCCGTTCGTCTCATTCAGGATTGTTTTGGGAATGGCTTCAGCCTCTCTGCGTTCCCTTGATCTCATCACTCTCCCAGAGCCATGGACGATTCCGAATCCGCAAACCCTCAGCTTCTGGCTTGGGTCAAGGAGTGGATGGATGTGGCACGTGAAAGGAACTCCAAAGGAGTCACCACATACAGACATGCCTATAACTCTCTCAAGGCCTGTCCCATAGCCTTTGAACACCCTTCCCAGCTTCAGCAGCTCAAGGGGTTCGGGCCGAAACTCTGTGAGCGACTGGAGGATAAGTTGAAGAAACACTGCCAAGAAAATGGGCTTCCTATGCCGGAGCATCCTCAGGTTCGTAAGGCGGCCCAAAGAGCCCAGGCTGAAGAGGGCGACGGCGTGGACGGCTCCTCAAAACCTGCCAAAAAGACACGGAAACCCAAAGCCTACGTACCTGCGTTTCGCTCAGGAGCTTATGCTCTCGTCATTGGACTTTCAACTCAAGATGAAGACGCTTCTGTTGGCATGACCAAGTCTGAACTCATCGAGGTCTCACAGCCCTATTGCGACTCGTCGTTCACTGCTCCAAACGACCCGACCAAATTTTACACTGCCTGGAATTCAATGAAGACATTGGTCCAGAAAGAACTAGTCTATGAACGTGGCCGACCTCTGCGCCGCTACGCGTTGACAGATGAAGGATGGGAGGTTGCGAAGCGAATCAAGGAGACTGCGCAATGGAAGGCTGAGAATGGTAATGATGCTGGTCAACCCTCAATAGTTACATCCAATACCATGACAGCGCCTCTACCCAGGCAGAGGTCTCCATCAGTTGAAATGGCGGAGCCCGCTGAAGCTCCAACGTCTTCGTATCAGAATCTCGTGTCGGAAGGTCCGATAATAGAAGACGACAGCGGGCTTCCCACGTTCTCGCCTATTCGGTTGCCTCCTGGTTCCTTTTCAGTACACCTCCTCCTTGATGTTCGAGAGGTTCGAGCCAAAACCGACAGAGACTACATGCAGGAGGAACTTTCCAAGCAAGGAGTAAAGCCCATCATGAGGAGTCTGGAGTTGGGTGATGCTCAATGGATCGCTAAATGTCACGATTCTACACTCCTTTCTAGGCATGGCGCCGAAGGAGACGAAGTCGTTTTAGATTGGATCGTCGAACGGAAGCGATTGGACGACTTGATTGGCAGTATCAAAGACGGGCGCTTCCACGAGCAAAAATTTCGTTTGAAGCGCTCCGGGACTAAAAAGGTCATCTACATTATTGAAGAGATCACCATGGACCCGGCGTCCCTTGACCGATATAACGATGCAGTTCAGTCAGCCATTGCTTCTACGCAGGTTGTGAACGGTTACTTCGTGAAGAAGACCACCAAGATGGACGAAACCATTCGATATCTTGCTCGAATGACGGCAATGCTAAAACGCACATATGAGAGACAGACCTTGCACATCATTCCTACAAAGATTCTCACAGCACAGAATTATCTCCCACTGCTCACTCACCTTCGAGAGAAACAGCCATCGACCGGGTTCTATATCACATACCCTGCCTTTTCATCCTTGGCGTCAAAGTCGGGAGCAATGACTCTCAGAGATGTGTTCCTCAAGATGCTCATGACCACGAAAGGAGTCACTGGAGAACGAGCTCTTGAGATTCAAAAGAAATGGAAGACACCTTATGAGTTCGTCAAAGCCTTTGAGCAGTGTGGATCAGGGCAACAAGCAACCAAGCGGAAACAGGAGCTGGTCTTTAGTCAACTTGGTCATCTGATCGGGCGCAAGAAGATTACGAAAGCTTTGAGCGGCAAGATTGCGGAAGTGTGGGGGGTTGTAACTTGAAGCTTAATATGATATGAGATATGATACCTATGTTTTGGTCAAATTATACATCCAGCCGCTGTCTTGTTTTTGTTTTTTTATGATTGGGCTTGTGCGATGATTCTCTCAACCATCTTTTCCAGAAGAGGAATTGACGCACTGCTAGAATCGGCACCAAGAATGCCGGACAGAGACTTCTCAGCATACTTGGCCATCATGTCAACCTCGATGTTGACAGATTCGCCTGGCTTCTTACCCGCAACCACGACCCTCTCTTGGGTGTAGGCAATCAACATGACCTCCCACCAGCCTTCGAGGTCGTCCACCTTTGTCACCGTCAAACTGGTGCCGTCGATGGCGATGAAGCCCTTGTAGATGACATAGCGCAGCATATCGCGCCTCTTGGGCTGGAAGCGAAAGGTCAGAGCGTTGCCGTCCTTTTCGACCGAGAGGATCTCGGCGGTGGTGTCGACGTGGCCCTGGACAAAGTGGCCGCCCATGCGGGTGTCGGCACGCACGGCACGCTCCAGGTTGACGCGGCTACCCTCGACGAGGGCGCCCAGGTTGGTGATGCGGAGCGTCTCGGGGGCCACGCCGACGGTGAAGGTCTCGGGGGTGAAGGAGGTGACGGTGAGGCACACGCCGTTGATGGCGATGGAGTCGCCGTCGTGGCAGTCTGCGAGGAGAGAGGAACCAGAGGGGATGGTGATGATCAGGGATGTTCCTCCCGTGGAGTCATTGGTGTTGAGGTTGGAGATGACTGGTCTGAGAGTGAGATGGGTTGCTCTAAAACTATCTGGAGAGGGGGGGAGAGCTGACCTCCGATTTCCTCGACGATTCCGGTGAACATTGTGAAGCTTGTTTCTGGTAAGGCGTTAGATAATTAAAAATTGATCAAGAATATGCGTCGGCTTGATCCTGAAGATGTCGAATGTGAGACTTACAAGGGGCTTGGTGAGGTGTGGTCAGCAAAGCGGGGGTTGCAGATGAGGTTGCACCGAATTGAAGCGTCTGAGTGATCTCGTCAGATGTAAGCTTTTCAAAAGACCTGATATAATTTCTATCTGTCCAGATGATCCAAAGATATATATCTGGATGTTCAAATGTCGTGCAATGGATGACAAATGATGTGTCAACGGTGTAGTCCCGACCGGAGCGTCTCGGAGCTCGTAGTGCACCGAAGGCCTTCGAACTTGGAAGGAACCATTTTGAGACCCCGCGCGGTCTATCCTGCCCCGCAGTTGTAGCTTTAAGCGTCCTTATCGATAACGGCCCACCCAAATTTTTCTTGTTTCGCACGCAAAACACGATGGCATGAAGCCGCCATCAATCAAGACGAGCTCGGGTTTGAGTGAGGATCTCTTTTAAGAGTGACTTTGATTTCTTATCATTTCTCCCGTATTTACTGGTAAGCGTGTTGAAAAGAGACCGCAACCGGACTCGCGATTTTTCGGTGCAAAACTTTGCTTCTCTCACGCTTCTTCAATCCCCCACCAATAAGTCCAAACCAGACAGGAACAGATACAAAATGGCCCCGTCACGGCCTGAAAACAAAACCCCAAAGCTCGACGTGGCCAAGCTCCTCGTCGACGCCCAAACCCAGCTCGAGGTCGGAAACCTCAACGAAGCCTCCGTAATCGCCCAAAACGCCCTCGAGGCCACGGGCGCAGGCGGCGACTTTGAGCTCAGCGCCCTCAACCTGTTGGGCACCATTCACGTCGAGACCGGCGACATTGATGATGCCCGCGCCTACTTCCTGCGCGCCGCTACGCTCGACTCGGAGGGGGCTGTCGACCAGAAGGTCGGCGGCGGACCCGAGAAGTTTCTGCTACTGGCGCAGCTCAGCGAGGAGGGCGGGCAGGACAGCGTCAACTGGTTCGAGCGCGGGGCTGCTGCCCTGCGGAAACAGATTCAGACCTTGTCCGACCTCCCCTCCAGGACCCCCGAGCAGCAGACCACTCTTGAAGAGAAGCAGAACAAGCTCGGCGGAGTTCTCTGCGCCGTCGCCGAGGTTTACATGACCGACCTATCCTGGGAAACCGACGCAGAGCAGCGCTGCGAGGCCCTCGTCACCGAAGCCATGCTCATCGCCCCCCAGTCCGCAGAGACGTGGCAGACAGTCGCAAACGTCCGCATCTCCCAAGAGCGCACCGACGAGGCCCGCGCCGCCCTGAAGCGCAGCCTCGAGCTCTGGCAGGATCTCCCCGACAACCACCCCGCCATCCCCGAGTTTGCTGCCCGCATTGGCCTCGCCCGGCTTCTCCTGGAGGCGGAGCTCGAGGAGGAAGCGAGCCAGGTCCTGGATCGCCTGGTCGCCGACGATGACACCAGCGTCGAGGCTTGGTACCTGGGCGGCTGGTGCCACTACATCACGGCCGAGAAAACGGGAGCCTCCCTGTCCGGACAACAGAACGGCGCTTCTGCCGTGTCACCCGAGGTCACGTACATCCTCAAGTCGGCGCGGCAGTGGCTCACCCAGTGCTTGAAGCTGTACCAACTGCAAGACTACGAGGACGAGCGTCTGGGCGAGCACGCCGGTGAGCTCTTGAAGAATATAACAAACTTGATCGGCGAGCAAAAGGAGGGCGAGGACGAAGAGTGGGAGGACGCCAGTGGCAGCGAAGACGAAGAGATGCAGGATTGATCGATGGATTGCATCAAGGTGGAATAGCTGGTTTGGGTGGTATCGCAATTTAAAAAATGGGCATTAGACGGCGTTTGGGCAGATGAAAAGGCACGTCTGGAATAAAAAGGGTTGAATCCCAAGCATAGGGGATAGTGGTTATTTCATGGGAATGATCTATATACTCAAGATTTCTGTAAGCAGATCTTCTAGGGCCATTCCGCCCGCTATAAAAGAGATTCTATCGTCTCTTGTTTTTTAGTCCCATATCCTTTGTCGTCTCCTTCATCGAGCTTCGTCAATTCGTTCTCCCAATGCAGGCTTCTTCTTCTCCCGCCGAAAGAATCCCATCAAAGTCCCCAAACTCCCAAATAATTGCAATTCTCAGTTAAGACGCGTATCTCTCTCATGCCGCTTCCACCTTGAGCTTCTCGACAGCTTCCACCGGCACGTCGTCGTCTTCGTCGTCACCCTTGCCCGCCAGGCCCTGCTGCCACAGCTGCCTGCCCGTGAGCTTCACGGGCTCCCGGACCTTGGCCTTTTTCAGCTCGGCCAGGCGCTCGTCCTCGTCCCGCTGGCGCTTCTCCTCCATCTCCTTGAGGAAGCCCTCGCGCCACTTGAGGAACGTCTCGGGCGTCACGGGGGTGCCGTGGAACTTCTTGTTCTCCTCGCGCTCGGCGGCGAGGACGGCCTCCTCGTGGACCTTTGCGGCGGCCTCCTTGCGGTCCTGGACGAGCTGCTCGGCGGCCTCCTTGAGCGTCGAGACGACGGTGAAGATCATGGCCATGCCGAGGTTCTCCTGGATGGTGTCGTCGAGGCCGGCGAGGAGCTGCTCGCGGTCGTCGGCAATGTTGAAGTGCTCGTGGGAGACGGCGTTGGGAGGGGCGAGGATGTCGAGGTGGGGGGCCTTTTCGGGGTAATCCTCCGGGTAGCGCACTTGGAGAAGCATCGTCGGCGGTTCCAGGTCCTCCTCGTCTAGGATATCCAACGCAACTGATACTCTGAATTCCGTCTCTGATATGTCTGTAGGACTTCGAGGTTAGTTGAGGCATCATGATGGCTTTCTAGTAAAATCTGCGCCTTACCTGTAATCTCCTCTGGAAAAATGGACTCGAGCACCTCACGCTCTTCAATCTGTTCTTCGCGCCCCATTTTAAATTGCTTTCACCTTGAATAATTAAAGAAATGCTGATGCAGTGCTCGTTGTTCACTGTCTTCCCTCTCACCTCAAACGTCGACCTGACGTGAGTGCTAGTGGGGGTCTGCCCATGGCGGGGTGTCACTGGAAGAGGCTTAGCGCTCTTTTGACCGCCCGGCATTTGGCACAAGATTTTTTGGAACAACTTTGGCTTCAATGGCAGAATAGATTGACCGCCTAAGCTATAATCTCTTTTTATGGCCTAGCGTCCTCGCCGCCTTTACGCGACGCCATGCGTAGAACAATGTCGATTGACTTTATGCAATTCACGAAAGCTCCCATCAGTTTATGCATTCTGTAGCCTCCTGCTGAATTATGCAAATCGCATCATGACACCCTGCAACCAACAAATGGATCGGAATTTGAGCCATTTCATTCCGACCATTACCCTCCACTTCCCGAAGACTTCCCGGATCTTATTCTCCTGCCGCTGGCTTCTCCTCTTCAATTGAAGACCAACCCGAATGGCTCGTTGCCCGTCAACCCTTTCGCTTTCAGTCTCACTGCTCGTCCGTCAAGATAGGCTTGGTACTCTCGCTTGGGCTTTTTCCCCGCCTCGTCTTCCCAGATCTTGTACTCCACGGCCTCCCAAACCTGAAGCTGCTCGATGAAGGTGTCTCGCGGCCTCGCCTCCCGGCGGCGCTGCCTGACTTCGGTGTAGACTGATTCGAGCCCTTCGTTGCGACTTCGCATCAGGTATGCTATAGCAACCGTGGCCGAGCGAGAGATTCCCAGGCGACAATGAATCAACACGTTGGTTTCCAACGGCGTCTCGGTACCGGGTCGGAGAATAGAGTCTTGATCCAGTTCCTCCATGGGCGTCGAGGCCGCCGACGTTGTCACTGATGGTAGCTGTAAAGGCTCAACTCTGTTCAATTGTCTGTCAATCCAATCACAAATCTTCTCTAAAAGAATGAGAATGTCCATTGTAGAATTGTCGAGACAAGGCACGTAGAGATGACACTCCTTGGGAATGATGGCTCTATACTCTGGATGGCTCCATTTGTAGTAGCCTCCATCAAGGAGGGACACTACAGCGGTAATGTTGTTCTCGCGGAGGACTTGTCGCTTCAATGAGCTTTTGACGTTCCCAACAAAAAGATTGGGTGCGATCCGGCTGATAGAGGGAACTGTGCAAGACATGGTCTATGTGTGCATGGTGAATAGCTCATTGTCTCTGAAATACGTGAAATCATTGATGAGGATCAAGGAAACCAATCTCTTCAATGCCTCCGGGATCGACAAGGATGTCTGCATGGCCAAACGGCATAGTGGCAACTCACTCGCATACACTACGACATGCAGGTCTCTAGGATGACCGATGTTAATTACAGTCGACTTCTCTGAGGCGACAAAGTGTTCTCGCCAAGGAAGGCTAGACTTGTGATGAGCCCAGACTATATCCGTAACGGCCTTCGAGTGGTGTCCAGAGCATCTTGCACGAGGAGCGCACTTGTATGGAGTTGATGGAACCACGGTGGGATCCTGCATCTTCCCATTCGTATCCCGATTAGTCGGTAAAGCCCCCGAGTGGATTCATGCAGCTTGCAATGTGCATATAAGTCGATAAATCCCCAGACGGAGGCGGTATGCATGTTGTTCGCAGAGCTGAGGGGAAATCGTGGCATCGAATAGGGTCATCTGATTCAATTCACGCCAAGGATAGTCGCATCGTCAAACAATTAAAAGGGAAAATCCTTGTTGCATGCCATGTTAGAAACTTTTTATTACTGCTGCTTCTCCTTTTGAACCAGTATTAAGCCAGGGATCATCCATCAACTCCTTTGCCTTTGGCCTGTCTTCAGGCTGCCAGCGTAGCATCCTCATCATGAACCGGAAGAACATGTCCTTTTCATTGTCAGGTATACACTCTGGAGCTTCAGCCTCCTTTCGCCTTGTCTTCCTTATTAGGTCCTTGTGTAGAAATGTTCCTGTTTGAGAATGAGCTCAGATTGTCCAGCAGAATGTGAAGTAGACATACCGTCGTCTGAGAAGAACGGCCCGCCATAATAATCAACAGCAGTATTACACAATACCCCTTGGGCGTTCACGGCGGCGGGCGACCATGTCCAATACCTCATCTCTCTCTCTTTCTCTACCAGCACTTTTGGCACCGGCCCCAACGTTCTAATCATCTCTGCCAAATGCTGGGCTGCGCTATATGGCTCGCTCGCCAACTGGTCGTCGAAGAAGAGAGTGCGTCCTGTGAGAAGATCCCAAACCTGAGGCTCAACATTAGCAAGAGATGAAACAAAAGTCCAAAGGCCATTTTTACCAGGATCGCAAAGTTCCAAATATCTGCCTCATATGACCAGCCAGTGCCGAGAAGAACTTCCGGTGCATGATAACGGTCTGGCTGTATGGGATTAATAAACGGACCGCGTCGCGTTCCATCATGAGCGAGACCAAAGTCTGCCAACTTGGGACTCATTTTTAAAAGCGAGGCTCGATCTTTGACGCCTCCAAAATCATTCTGGCTCTGGTACACTGCACGGCCATTCAATACCTTCCCATGTGGCGTTTTCGAAGCATGCTCTTGCACGAACCTTTCGAGGACGGAATGGTCTTCAAAAGTCATCAAGATGTTGTCCGCCTTCAGATCTATGCAAATTATTAGACTATATCACTCTCCTCCGGAATTGCTATTTCGGCTTACCTGTATGAATAATATTGCATGATGAATGTAAGTACTCCAAGCCCCCTAATATGGTTCTTAAATGACGCTTGAGGATCGGTAAGCTGTCCCGCGTTACTTTACCGCAGTCACTAAGGCGTGCTTTGAACATCCATAACGGCTCTCTCATGGGATCAAAGACCATGCAGAGATGCGATCCCCTTCGAGTCGGAATGATGAAGTGGTCAATTGCCGTCAGCAAAGCTGGATGGGCTTTCTTGACCGGGCTGAATGGCTTGCATTTTGCTATGTGATGACACACTCCCAACTCGTGCCATGCATCGTCGCCTTCGTAGTTGTTTGCGTTTATCTTGATGGCGACATACTTTCTGGGCCTTGTTACTCCTTGGCTGGGATCCCTTCGAATTAGTTGTCGGGGCTCTGTTGCGCATATAACAAGTCCACTCACCCTTGAGAGGTCAAATCCACGGCCAACCAGACAGTAGATGAAGATCCATAGCCAATCTTGACTTTCAATTCATATCTTTCATACAAAATCTCTCCTGGATTGGGGTGGTAGTATGTTTCCCATCTGTATCCAGGAATATTCTCCTCGTCAATGGGCTCATCTCGAGGAAGAGACTCAACCTTGGGGTATCGTGATCTATAAAGATTTGCGAGTCTCGGCAGTACAAACGCCCTAGAAAAGACCTGCACCGAACTCTGCTTTGTCCAGTAACTCGAGATGTATTCCTGGTTATAAGGAGCCAAGCCGACGCTCCGAGAGTAACGAATTGGTCGGCATGTCGCACTTCGGAGCATGGCTCGTAGGCCGAGCACGCAACAAGGAGCAGTGGTCGCTTATTGGAGGCTATCCCCGAGACGACGCCCGAAGTAGAAAAACAGAAGTAAATCACGAACAAGAACAAACAAAGACACGAAACTGAGACGGGGACTGAGAAATCAAAGCGGAAATATATTTACAGCTGAGGACTAACTTGAGATCAATCATTAGATAGAATAAAATGACCCTGGCCTTGCCGGGACATCGTCCTCCGATTCCTTCAATATCCAGGTCGGGAGAATACTTGCCGGCGTTATTGCCGACCATATATCGTCGGCCGGGGACGCGGGTTGGCGGATGAGCCGCTACATAAACACTTGATGTTGTTTATGCAATATTTATGCATTTTCGTGTGGAGACAATGGCGGCTCATATGATGCATAATTACAGCTGAAATATGGGGCTCTCCCTATCAGCGATAAGCGCAAAAAGCGGCGACAATTCTAGCCTATCGCAAAAAAAAAAGTTCAAGCAGCATCTCCAACCGTTTGGCGCCCAGAAATTCGAACCGACCTACAACCAGGTCCTCAACATCGCATACCCTCACCAATTTCCAGCAATCACAATGGCCACGTCCAGTGCGTCTGTTGGAAGCAAGCGAAAGGCCGGTCATAATGCCAAGGTCAAAGCTGAATCCAAGGTTAAGAAGGTGCGATTGAACGAGACCAAGAGCAAACGAAAGCCAATTGAGGAGCCTGAGGACGATTCCAGCGATGCGTCCGACTCAGAGGAGGGCGGTGCCAAGCTAGAGGATGAAGGCGCCAAGAAGAGTTCCAATGGTACCAACGGAAAGACATTTGAGCGCGGTATGTTACTTTCTTGCTCGAGCAGCATCTACCAATGCATACTAACGACTTTCTCAGCCCAAACATCCCGCGAATCCCATGCCAAGCAGAAGCAGCTTGCTCAAGAACGCAGAGCCGCTAAGCCCCTTGCCGACGAACTTCAGCGAACAAAGAAGTTGTGGGAGCGACTACGAAGAAAGTCTCACGTGCCCAAGGAGGAAAGACAGACTCTGGTCGACGAGCTTTTCACCATCATCACCGGCCGCATCAAGGACTTCGTTCTCAAGCACGATGCCGTTCGAGCGGTGCAGACTGCCATCAAATACTCGACTCCTGACCAAAGGAAGCAAATTGCGCGGGAGCTCAAGGGAACTTACACCCAACTGGCCGAGAGTCGATATGCCAAGTTTTTGATTGGAAAGCTCATGGTGCAAAACGATGACGAGATCCGCGACATCATCATCCCTGAGTTTTACGGAAAGGTTCGGAAGCTGATCAACCACGCCGAAGCCTCTTGGATCCTCGACGACATCTATCGAGGTGCTGCAACAAAGGAGCAAAAAGCCTACCTCCTGCGAGAGTGGTATGGTCCTGAGTTTGTGCTGCGAGAGCTTACCAAAGACAAGGACGCCAATCCAACGGCCAATCTGAAGGCTATTCTCGAGAAGGAGCCCAGCAAGCGAGGTCCCATCATGAAGAGTTTGGCAGACATGATCAATTCTCTAGTCCAAAAGAAGATGACTGGTTTCACCATGCTTCACGACGCCATGCTGCAATACTTTTCCAACACCCAGCCCGGCACCGAGGAGTTTACCGAGTTTGTAGAAATGGTCAAGGGAGACGAGAGTGGTGACCTGCTCAAGAACATGGCTTTCACTCGTTCCGGCGTCAAGCTCGTCTGCTTGCTTCTAGCTTATGGATCTGCCAAGGACCGAAAGCAAATCCTCAAGACCTACAAAGACACGTTTCTTCTCATGTCAGGCGACCCTAATGCTCATTTAGTCATTCTCACGGCGTACGACGTTATCGATGACACCAAGCTTTCTTCCAAGGCCATTTTCCCGGAGATTCTAGGCGAGGGTGAAGAGAATATCACCCAAAACGTTGTGGCAGCCGCGAATAACCCCTACGCTAGAACAACTCTTCTTTATCTGTATGAGGGACTATCAAAATCTTTGTTCCCAGCCAGCCATTCCTTCGATCTCGAGCTTCTCGGAGAGGTGCGGGAGATTCGCAAGAAGACCAGCAAAAAGGACGAGGACGCCCGACGCGACGAGTTGACTGCGGTGTTATCCCCCAGCCTAATTTCTGCCATCGCGGCCGCTCCTTCTGACCTTACGGCCACGGCATTCGGCTGTCAACTTATTACCGATGTCCTCCTTTCCAGTGGAGGCGATAAGTCAAAGGCCCTGGAGGCAATTGCGCAGTCGGCCAGCGGCGACCCAAGTCAGGAACCAGCGGAGGATGGAGTTGCAACTCAAGTCCACATCTCCAGCACGCCATTTGGAGGTCGTATGCTCAAGTCACTGATCCAGGGTGGCAAGTATGACAAGGCAGCGGGCAAGATCATTCCCGTTGAGCCACCTCTGGAGTTTGCCAACACACTCTATCCCATCATCCAGGAGTACATTCTTGAGTGGGCGACAGGGCCTAGCTCATTCGTAGTTGTCGGTCTTCTTGAAACCAACGATTTCAGCGAAGCTTCGGCCCTGAAGAAGACGCTGAAGAAGAACAAGAAGGCTCTGGAAAAGGCCGCTACCGAGGAGACGGCAGAGCAAAAGGCTGCGCGAGAAGCTCAGGAGGCGGCCTCGAAGGGAGGCAAGAAGGGAAAGAAGAAGGGTGACAAGCCTGTAGGCAATTCGGGATGCAAACTGCTTTTGGAGAAGCTATGAGGTGATTTGTATCGGGTGCAGATGTAGCAAGATGTGTGCCAACTTTATGTATATTGGTGCATTAGGCGTTAATGGGCATAGGTGTCTAAAAGGAATAATGACAGGGTCACCTCCAATTTCTGGTCGTCCAAGTTTCATCCTGACGAAGGGCTACCTATATCAAGCAGCATGGTTGCACTTGTATGCCAGAGGGTGGGCAAAATTACTAGCGCGTGAGCTTCCAGGGTAGGCTGCTTGGACGATGTTTGTCTTGAGGGATGCAACCGCCAGTAACACCCGATAGAGGTTACGCATCCGAAACCGTCTTGAGTGATGCTAAGAACCTGGATAAATGAATAGCCGGTTGTTTATTCCAGGCCTTCTTTTATTATGTTGGAAATCGGAGCTATCGTGGCACTTTATCAAATATCTAACGTAAAATATCGCCAGCGAAATAGGGGATCACATCACTTTATAGTATCGAAGAGCGAAAACTTGCGTTATTAGCGTCGCCTCAGACACCTAGAAGAGAATACCATGCACGACGTTACTCATACCGTTGTCAGTGTTCAGAGGTTTGCAATCTCATGCTGAATCTAGCTACTTCAGCCGAGATGGAATCTTGATCCCCGGCCTCCGTCACAATACTATGAGGTAAGGGGAGGGCAACTGTTGCATTACTGCAGGAATAAGTTCGAAATACCTTATCTATAATCATGACAGAAATTAAACAGACTCTCAACCAAATCAACTCATTTGTTGTCAATGTACCATGCACGAGGCAAGCCGAGAAGGCAAACCGCTGTACACATTGTGTTCCGCCAGCTGATACGCACTCATACTGGGAAATAGACCCGGTGTCACGTAGCGAAAGGGGGATTGCCATGAGTTTCAGAAGGCAGCCTCAAGATACTCGTTATGAAGAAAGCCTCTGTGGCCATGTGCCTACCTGGGGTAAACAAAAGGATGAGTTGGACAGCAAGCTGCTTGAGTAGGTAGGCAAGTAGCAATAGAATGTGAGAACGAAGGGGTATAGAGAAGGCCAATAAGAATGAATAGAATTGAAGAGATTCTTATCAAATGCACCTACCTTACTGGATACGAAAGAATAAGGCCGAGTAAGCCCGTGTGGACAATAGGAAGGTACGTCCCGGTGTCAGTTGTCGACAACTGGCGGCCACTCTGGAAGGAAGGTGACCACATCTGGCAACTGCCATAGCACACTGTGATGCACTGCACTCAAGTGGACTGCTTCACCTCCGCGTTTCCAATGCTTCCCTCTTCCGTTATTTGTTTCTCCCTCCTTCCCCTTTTTTCCATTTCTTGCCTTCCTCGCCTGCTTGTTTTCTTTCCACTCCACGACCGCGTTGGTGCATGTTTCTCTGGCCACTCCATCCTTCGCCTTCTGTACGGTTTGGTTGTGTACCGTCGACTTCGACGTCTCCCTCGAAGACGACCACGTGAGCTGGTTCGTGAGAAGCAAGTCCTCAAAATTTCCTCACCCACCTGGGTGACGACCTCGCTTGAGGTGATCCAGCCCAGTCACAGATTGGCCTCCTGATTTCTTGGTGCTGGCTACCAACATTTCGGGTATCACACGGCCTCCTGCTCTCGCCCACACACCTTCCTCCCCCATGCCCGAGTATCTTTCTCTCTTCGACTGAGGTTCTCTTACAAACCATCGTCGCCTTTTACCGACACCTTCACCTGGTCGTGTCCCAGTGCGGCATGCAACATGCATCTCGACATCCCCCGCGGTGAAGGCACCGATTGCCCAGCTGGTGAAAGTTTCGCGTGCAGCACGGGCGACTTTGGAGAATGTTTCCCTAAAGACACATGCGAACCGGGGCTGTACAGAAGAGAGGATTCGGATCCAATACTTGTCCCTACCAAGCCAATGGCCTCTAAGGACACCGACACCAAGACGGAGGAAACAGCCTCTGGTGTCACCCTCGAACCATCCCAGGTCACTGACAGCAATGCGGATTCCGCCTTGAACTCGAGGCACGATACCACGTTGTCGACAACCAAGAAGGAGAAGACCTCCAAGGTAATGACTGACTCGGGGATTACTCACACTATCCCCAACAACAACCGTGTTACCATCACCAAACACACCCTCATCATTACGGACAAGACGCCAACTCCAATCCCGACCATTATTCTCTCATCGCCTCACAACCCGTGGTCGGTGTCTTCTTCGTCGTCCGAGGCCACCCCTACCGAGACTCTCCATGCCGCTGATTCTTCGGCAGATGCCACCAGCACCTCACCCTCGACAGGAATGATTGCAGGCGTCGCCATCGGAGGAGCTATTGCTTTGGGAATCTGCACCTTTCTCTTGATCCGGTACTTTCGACGCAGACGAAGGGGTGTGTCTACTGGGCCATTTGATGAAAGGTTCAGCATCGAAGAGCACGGAGACAACGACCATGAAAAGAACTACTTACAGGCTCTTTCCCCTCACTCGACCGGCACTCAAGGAAACCGACATAACCGTGACCCCTTTGCTCCTTTTGGAGGTTCGTATTTCATGATGATTACCTAGTTCACCGTATCCAGGGTACTAATCTTTCGAATAGGTCGGGTTGACAAGCCGAATGACCCTTTGCGCCCTCCTAGCGGTACTTTTGAGATGGATGGAACAAGCACCGCGCCCGCGGAGCTTCCGACAGAAACCTACTCGCGTTCTTCGACCGTACCACAGCCAAACGATGAGCAACGTCCAGTGCAGCCAACTGGGCCTGTCGACCCTCGTGCCAACCTCAACGCCTCCATTACGGATCGCCGCCAAAACACATACGTGAACCACTGGAACCAATATCGCAACCTCGGAGGCGACCGTGAGCCTGGGAAGTAGGGGTAGGAAGTTTGTGGGATATTTTCAGGCGTTGGGCATAGACTAATACCCTGTTCAAGTGTGTGGCCTGGCTTCGTTTTCGAAACAAATTTGGAGTTGCGAGAGATTCTTATGTGGCCGGTAGTGGCAAGAATTTAGTTCACGGAGCAAGGTCCTGGCCCATATAAGCAGAGCAAGTTTTCATTTCGTCATAGGATCAATAGTATAAGGGATTGTCCTGTCTCTTCTGAAAGTCCAGAGTGATTTTAATCAAGTGTAACACGAAAATGTGTGTATTTCTTTACCTTTGTAGAACCCAACCTACCATGCGCCTCAAATGGGAAAAAAAAAAAAAA
>JALNIO010000454.1:3258-20912 GCA_023509875.1 Rugonectria rugulosa
CTCGAGCACTCAAAAAAGGCTGGAATCGCCACACGTCTCGCCGGAAGCCCCGAAGATTCCGAGACCAAACTCTTTCCCGTCGAAACCATCACTTTTGGCTTTATAAGCCCCGAAACTCCGCTATCCCATCACCCTTTGAGTTGTTTTGTGCTTTGTTATTACCGAAGCCCCGAACAGCCGGAAAAACCATCCGGGTTTTCAGTGCCGAACGGTCCGTCCAGACTAGAGCGCACAGGCCACACACCTTTGTGCCTCAGGCCATATAGATACGGGACCCTCATCCAATCAGCGAGATGGCTGCCACACCCAGAAAACAAAATCATAACATCAGCTGAAGTTCTGAACAAGGCCTGACCTGGGATGGCGCCACAAAGTGCACCAGAGCAATGGGAGACGGGAAATGAGGAATGAAACAACCACACCGAAACAAGTCATTGTACGTACCTTGTTTCGCTCACGTTCAAGCATTTTTCCTTGTTTCGCCCTTGTCTTTGCTCTCTCCCACCACGTCTCATCTCACCCACGTAATGATCACCGTGACCCCTTGCAATTCGTGTCGATCGGTATGGTCTTCGCCTCTTTTAGGCCAAACCATGAATTAGCGCCATTAGGAAGAATCGAGTCGCGGCATCGCATCCACTCTTCATCACCCGTCGCTGCTCAGCAACTCAACTCAGGTACGTATAGTCCAGACCATCGCAGTTGGAGACGTTACGCTACGGGCGGCAAGCAACTTAACAAACAGCCGGCGCATGATGAGGAGAAGATGGAAGCCATTATTAAATCACTTATGCTTGAATGTGGAGTTAATGTCAACGGGGGAAATGAGAATGTCGCATGGACCCATGTGAGGCTCTCAGGCTGTCAGGCACCTTGTAGATGGGCATATTGAGATCTGAAGTGATGATATCATCTCGCACATCGGAGGCGAAGATCATGTGATTTTCGACTCCAGCTACTTCATCAAGCAACCCTGGAAGCCAACAATGCTTCATGCTCCACTGCGACGGCTTGACACTTTCAAGTGTCGCGTTTCTACTTTTGCCAAATACCCAGGGAAGCCAGAGCATAACAGATGACAGATTCCAGTTGTGGAGGCCAGGTCAGCTCTCCTAATCACCGTCGAGCGCCTCGCAGTTGTTTGGTGCTTTTGTATGCTCGTCACCACAGACCAATGTAGTGTACTAGACGGGGGCTACTCAAGAAACCGCACATTTCGGGATCAAATTTCGGTGTTACGATTATACACTCTTCAATCACTTTTCTCTGTTTCTAACATGAATGGAACAGACCCATAAACTGCCATTGAGATTTGGTTTCATCTTTGCTTCATTGCCATCTGAGGATAAAGAAAACTTGGCGTATTCTCCGTCACTGCTTGGCTTAAGAACCAAGCCTCATGGATCAAAGAGTGGCCAATTTAGTAGTGGCTGGGTAACCGCCCCTGGAACAATTTCAACTTGAAAGTATTAAAATTGTATTATGCATACGCTAAATAGCTGCATGTGTGGCAGACGCCATCTTGCCAGTCCCAAGGTTGTCTTGATGCATAAACTCAACTGGGTGCTGATGATTCTCAACATAGCCAATGCCGCCCACAGACTTGTCTGTTGTAGGAAGAATCCATGTTAGTTCTACTATAAATACCAATCTACCACGGGTTTGACTCACAATAGCCGGCCAGTCGCAGAATGTCGTCGGGCAACTTGCGTGCAATCTCGATGGGAGTAGAAAGAACTTCGTCTTGATCTTGGCGGAAGTAGTCACGTTGACTGAGAGTAATTTACAAAGTTAGATGTCGCTTTCTAGATGAAACAAGTATCTTGGAAAGAAATCATAACTTACGCAAAGCAAGCAAAAATAGTCCGTAGAGCCAATGGATCGTCGGGCTTGCAGATGTTCTCACCCGCCCCGTGGTACGTCGCTGTATCATAATGAATTAGTAATATGATTGAGAGTCTGGGTCTGATAGATGTTCTTACACCCAAGCGTGAAAAGGGCTGAGCCAGGTTCCATCTCCGCATAAGTGACCTCCTCTCTCTTCGGGGCGCGATCTACTCCCCAGAGATGGCTGCCGGGAATCACTGCGGTAGCCTACAATGGCACGTTGTGATTAGATGATTTGATGTACGACTATCGGTGGTATCCTTGACTTACACCGTTCTCGAACGTGCACTTGGTACCCGCGATGAGGCATCCAATCATGGGAGTGAAGAGGGGGTTGGAAGGATCAGGTCGCACTTGATACGCAATTTGGTCCTGAGATCCTCTGATTAGTTATTCGCCATCACCGCTTTGCTGTAGGTGACATAACTTACTCTATGGAGAGGCTGAGGCTTCGCGCCAGGTACCAGTCGGAGGGCCGCTGTAGAAGCAAGCATGTATCCGCTCTTCTGAGGAACAAGTGTCTCGCCGGTAAAGGAAGCGAATTCATCACTGAAATGCACGAGTCAGCTTAGAAATGGTCTCATCACTTCCGTTTTAAGATGACTCACCTCAAGAAGTGGCCCATGATTCCTTGCCAAACTTTTAAGCGCATAATTTTGACGATCGTGTTAGGAATCTTCGATAAAAGAGCCTATTATGAAATGTTAGGCCTTTCAAGTGGAACATGGCACTCGTGTTTACATACATAGACACGCTGAGAACCCTCGGGAAAGAAGTCGGGCCCGAGTTCATCATGGGTGGAGTTTGAATCGTATAGCTTGCGACCAACAAAATAAGGCTCGACTACAGATACTTAGTATAACTGTATTACGCATTTATAGCATCAAAGAGAAGATGATAGTAACAAGGGTCTTCACTGACTTTCTCTCATTGCCTGTTCCAACAGATCCGGAGGGAGGAAGTTGGACACGATAAGGCCTCCATCTCGCGCGAAGATTTCGTACATCTTCTCCAGAGGCTCAGAGGCGTCAATAGTAACAAGTGAAGGAGGCATTTTCGAAATTTTGATGCTTTGACTAGAAGTTAGAATGCGAGTCGTGGCCAGCTTCGTTTTGCGATTGTAACTCGGGTCTATCTAAGAATTTTGTAGCATTCATGCACTGAACAAATATGATAACATGAAGATGAAGACGCTTGATAAGCACCCAACAGCATTTCGCTTTTCATCGGCTGAAATGAAGTCCAGCTCGAAGTGACGGAGATAGCAACCTGTTGTGACTGTTGATCTTATTTCCTGACTTCCACGGAATTGTGCCCCGATATCATAGATCCTGCCAACAGTTGATACGTCATATAGATAGGGCATCAACTGCCGTCTCTGACGTGGATGGGGAACCCGGGATGAGATATGGTTATCAAGCAGAACCCTGACTAGCGTCAGCTTTTCGGCTACACCTTCTCTAATCTCATAAAAAGATTATAGCTGGCTTTGGAGTCCTGATAGCCGGAACCCATACCCGGTCCAAAAGCCCAGATATAGATAGAGAACCCCGCATGATGGCGGTTATGTACGGCATGAGCAAGTATTAGTATCGACTCGCAAAAAGGCTTGAAGGAGTAATTCGATGCTTGGCGTTCTTATCAGTGCCCATCATTTCTTGGCGCCCAGAGGGTAACTCGCAGTTCTTAAAGCTGTCTTGGACGGAAGTTATGTGATAAAAGTAGAAAGGGATGGATTCCTTGGTTGTTATGTGTAGGAATTGGATCTATGGCCGGGATACCTTAATAAAGTTGGCCAACGAGTCGGGTTTCAATACTCCGCTCGACGTCAGATCAGACTCGCATGGGAATTCAGCAATAAGTCATGTACTTTTCAGGTCTCATGTTCGTACCATGTACGGCATGCCAATTTATTTTCTCGGCATCATATTCCGCAATATGCTTATCGAATAAAGCCAAATAATTCCGTCTTGTAGGTTATAGCATCCTCAATCCCACCCTTGTTCGTGCAACGGCGACTGTACGGAGGTAAACCGATTAATAACCATCTTGTTTTTAGCTACATCAAGGAAAATAGGTTGGACAGAATTCTTGTGTACCAGGCGTACAAGAGATCCGTTTGAGACATGTATCAAGCTCGGTGCGTCAAAGCTCTGTCACAGCGGCAGCCTCGAATAGCATGTCTTCAGAAAATTTGTTGCATAGAACTGGTATTTCGTGTGGTAAGCTCGGGAACCTATGCACTTATCAAATGTACTTCTAGACAGCCAACTTTGCCAATCTGCCTTCGATTCCCCCCCTTTGAACCTCGCATACGGCCGAACATGACCTCGAAGCCAACATCGAAAATATTGCCTTTCATGTTTAGAACTAAGAGCTTGCCGCTTCAGCCCAAGTTCTACCTGAGCCAGCTTTAGTCTGAGTTATTTAGACATCCAACCACCCTTAATTGTTGTCTACACATCCATCTTCTCGCCAGTCTTTCATTGTTGGGTATACGACGGAGCGGTTTTATTATTACCCGAGCAGTCACATCGTGTGCCTAGTTCATGTTACTCAATGTTATCGGCTTTTCTTCTTCACATCCCTGAGACACTGCAGTGATGAAGTGGTCTTGTTCCATCCCTCGACTACTGATTGCATGGTTTGCCTCGGCAACCGCTCGCAAAAATCTCATTATCGACACAGATCTCTTCAGCGACGTTGAGTAAGTAAGCCTCGCCATTTTCGTCATAGAGTCGGGCTTGATAACTTCCGCAGTGATGCTGGAGCGTTGTTGTTGGCAGCCACATCACCTAAAATCAACCTGCTCGCTGTCAATGTCAACTATCCATCATCTTACTCCGCCATTGCTGCGTCCGCAATCCTTGCCCACTATGGGAAGTCTGATGTCCCCATCGGCATTATGCGTCCTCTCACCAACGTAACCTTTTTTGACAGCTGGTACTATGAATTGGGCGAATACGCAAGCAAGATTGCCTTTCAATGGCCCGGTGGAAATCTTCCCTGGGGCCAAGCAGAACAAGCTTGGGATCCAGTCACGTTGTATCGAAAGGCTCTGGCGGAGGCAGAGGATGGTAGTGTGACAATTGCGTCGATTGGGTTCCTCGATAATGTGAGTTGTTTTGCATCCCAGAATAACCCGTGAAGTCGCTGATGCCGTTCGAACAGTTATCTGGCCTACTGAACTCAACTGCCGATTCTTATTCGGAACTTAGCGGCCCCGAACTCATTGCATCCAAAGTCTCAGAACTTGTCATCATGGGTGGCGGCTATCCAACAGGGCACAGCTGGAACTTTTGGGGCTCCAACGCCAGCTTGACTGCCCACGTTGTTCACAGTTGGAAGGGAAAGATGACATTTATCGGTGACGACGTGGGTAAACATGTTCGAACAGGAGGGCCTCTCATGCTCCAAGGTCCGGTCGACGATCCCGTGCGAAAAGCATACATCTACTACAGGTACTACGACCCGACATCTTCTTGGGACCCTCTGACAGTTCTGTACGTAATTGATGGGCTGGCAGATGTGTTCAAGATTGGAAATGAGGATGGCTATAACCGCATCGAGCCTAATGGAACTAATACATGGGTTTCCGACCCGGAAGCTCACTGCCAATCTTTCCTTCGACTTGCCGTTAGTAATGAGACAGCAGCAACGGTGCTGGATGATTATTTACTCCGAGGAGCCCTGACAGTCAAGGGGACATCTGAAAACTCGAGAAGCGACGCGGAAACAAGATACAGGGCTTGGGAACTATAAGATGTTAGTTAGGAATTTGGTATTATGAGATGAAACTCAAGTGACACGCGACGTACCATAGACCGCAGCTTTATGGCCGTGAAAGATATCGAATGCCATATTTCGCGACGACATGCTGATGTCTGTGTGTGCAAGCCAACTTCAAAACCCAACCTCCCTATCACGGCGGGACTAAGCTTCCCTTCCGGTGGCCGCTTTACTGACTTGCTACGAATTACTTCTCTGCTCTCCAGATCAGTTCCGGCCCAGAATCGATGGCCATTTATCGCCTGCCAGTCCGCACTCCTGTCTGTCCCCCAGGATCGCCTCGACCTCAATACTCAGAGCAATTGTTAGGCGATCTTTTTGTCTGCCACAGTTGGCATGACGCCCACCGTGAGCCTTCTTTTTGATTGTCGCATGCCTCATCATCGTCTTTCCTCTCCTACGCCCCCAAAAGTCGGAAATGCCACCGAGTCTGTATCGGAACCTGAAGGAATGATAGCATGCAAAGGAAGAACCACATTCTGACAAAATGCTAAGTGATGAAAGACCGGAACTGCGAATATGAGATTAGAAAATCAACGGCTTATATGTAGTTTTTCTTTCCAACTACCAGCTTGTCCTTTACTCATCCACCAGTACCTGATACTACAACGGTGTACTACAACGGTGCATCCAAACAATCTTCGTGAGTCACCATGCAAGTCGGAACACCCGCATAGCGTGTTCACCGTGGCTTTATGCATGGTCAAGCTTAGAGGTAAGGTATTTGTGGTCACTCGGAAGCCCTGCGTTTGCATTGACGTTGCCTTTGCCACTTAATACCAGCCCGAGACTGGCTTACGGCTTCACGTTGCCTTTCCAGCCCGCCCAAGACGAGGCAAGTCTTTCGGCTTTGTCTTTTGATGCCTTTGACTTGTTTGCTTCAACTCCTGAAGGAGGCGGCGCTGCATACAGATATACCGTATGAGCCAACATGCGGAAAGAGGTATCCGAAGTTCGTGCTCACAGGTGCGTCCTTCACGCTTTTACTGTGCATTAGCCCTGAAGCGAGAATTGAGAATCTGTGACAAGCGGTACCAGTGAACTCTTTGCATGGTGGTTGGATGGGAGACGACGTTGGGACGGGTTCATTATATGCCACGTTGAATCTAATGTTACATATTAAAACAACAACTTCGAATTATTAACGCTAACAATACTGATTACCTGGGTAACGAAGTTGATGCCTCTTGACGCAAAGGTTTGGTCAGAGTTCGCGGCATGCATACAACAAGGGCAAGCCCTACCGAGAACCGACCCTCAAGTATAAAACGAAGGGGAGAGCTCACCTTCCATTCCCCCCGGCTCTCTTCTTTTAGTTCCTACTTCCTCTCCCCTTTCTTTCTATCGAAGATAACCAGCCACGGCCTCATTTCCCTGTCCAGCTCGTCAGTTAGCAGTACAAGATGACGAAACATAATCCCCTCAAAGGCTTCACCTCCAGGATAATCTCTTCCGGGATTCGGCCACTCGCGAACCTGCCGTTTCCAAAGCTGCGGGGACAACCATCACAATTTTTCTGGAGAGATACACAAGAAATGCCACTGTCGAAACTTGCGATGCAACTGACGCCGTACCGAGAGGAAATGAGGGAGCGCCAGGGGAGGAGATTGCGGTCCGAGAAGGAAGCGCGACAAGAGTTGGAAAAGAAGTATCATATTATTGCAAAAGAGTCAACAATACTGCGGCTTTTCACGAATACGTCTGTCAAGAAGAAATAACTTGTACCGAGCTGTTAGAAAGCTGCATGAAGCTGAAGGAGTCCAAACAACGCGCACTACAAACAATTACATCGGCCTTGATCATCCCTTTCGACACGCCAATTACCCTAGGTCACCTTTCAATAACTGATCGCTGGAGCACGGAGGAATGAGGACGCTTGTAGGGGACTGCCTGAGCTCCCGAAACATAACGAAAACAAAATCATAGGGGGAAGGATCAGACAAGATAGCGATACTGCGAGATAGCGCGGATCATATTCTTTTGTCAATTTATGTGCATTCTCTTACCTTTCACACTCTTCCTCAATTATCGTGTACCGTTCGCCACCTCTCGTGATTTGTTTGTAAGCGTTGCTAGGAGAACTGACTCAACATGCATATCGCCAGACTAAGCACATCAATAATGCTTCTCTCTACCGCTACTTGACTTGATTTAATCTTGGCCCAATCAAAAAGGCAGGAAGAGCTAGCGCACTCGATCCGCAAGCTGCCGCAATGCATTAGCTGACTCGAGTGGATTGATAGAAACTGAGAGTCTCGTCGGCGAGAAGAAGGGAGGACTCGGATTACTCAGTAAGTCGTAGGACTAAAACCACATATTATTGATGATATGCTGCATTAGAGCGTCTCCTCTCAAGGGAAGATAAGAAGCAATTGCTTTGCTGACCGACTGACTCGAGCATCAGCGCGAGAATATGAAGATCATCCGGGTCAATGCGAAGAGCTAGCATGCAATATGCATGCAGCAACCCATGCATAGCCACGAGAAAGCAGCCATACTATCCACACATGGGAAGCAGTCATGCAATCTTGCATGGGCTGGAATCGCCTCTGCGCTGCCAAGGGCCACGCGCACCAACAACATCCTCCCATGTGGCAAAGATCAACATTCACCGACCCTCCCCAAGAGCCCGTCCCGTTCAGGGGACAGTGAAACAATCGGCCTTCTCGCCCTCTCCCTTGCATTCGGGGGGGAGAGCTCAGCCTTGAGTTCTGACCTTAGAGTTTGCCAAGTGATTAGCACGCTGCAACGCTTCTCCACGGGGGGAGGGCAGGGCGGGAGACCGGATGCTACAGGCAGAGAGGAGCGACTCGCGAGTGTGATTGGTCGGAGAAGTCCTTTCGGACCCCGGATCGGCCTTTCAGGGAGGCCTAGGGGCTGCGGGAAGCCTTGTTCTTCCCCGCACTTGGTAGGGGCTGGATGCGGGGAGAGGCCCCGTGGGAGGTGTTGGTCCTTTGGTGTTGGGTGTTGGGTACCTACGGTACGTGGTATGTACTACGGAGTATGTAATGATAATGGATATGGACTGTCGTGGAATAGTATCACGGATATCCTTCCCCGCTTCCTTGTCACATTCTCGGTTGGTTGCATATGCTGTCTCATATACAAGTGGTTCCTCCGTTGATGTCTTGCCCAGGCCGTCTTGTCCCCTCAGATCATCCATTCTCTTCCTTTATTATCCTGCACTCCCCAACTGCCAAAAATCCCTACTCATCACACCTTTAATCACACGCTCTCAGTCTTCAAGATGCCGGCAGCTACTCAATCTGAGATCCCATCCCACATGAGAGTGGTCCCGGGATCAGTCAACATCAAGGCCGCTGAATTTCCACCCCCTTCAAGGGCCACTTCCCTCAATCCTGAAGCACCCGCCGCACACGTCGTTGAGGTCTTCAACCAGGCCCTACAGAAGAAGGACTACAAGTCTCTATCTGCCCTCTTCACAAAGGATGGCTTCTGGCGGGACCACCTTACTATGTCATGGACGTTCCGGACCGTCCAAGGCGACCAAGGCGTTGAAGCCTTTCTTGGAGACTTTGCCTCCACAAAGGAGGGCGTCAAGATTCAATCCATTGCCCTAGACAGGACTTCTGCCGCTCGCAGGGCGCAAAATGCTTTCCTAGACGCAACGCAGCAGGTCCACTGCATCCTGTTCTGCTTCACGCTGAAGACCACAGTGGGCAGCGGGGAGGGTGCTGCCAGACTGGTCGAGGTGGCACCAGGAGATTGGAGAATCTACACCTTGTACACAAGTCTGCAACAGGTTGACGGCCACGAGGAAAACATCTATCATGGGCGGCCTCAGGGCGTTCAGCACGGCGGTAATCCTGGCAGAAAGAACTGGGCGGATCGACGCCGAGCGGAGAGGAACTTTGAAGATGACCACGAACCCGAAGTCCTCATCCTGGGTAAGCATCCTTGCCCTCATATCTTTCAGATTTGCTAATTAGTCGTAGGCGCTGGACAAGCCGGTCTCACAATCGCTGCCAGACTCAAGGCCCTCGGGATCAGCTCCCTGATGGTGGACAAGAATGCCCGCATCGGAGACAACTGGCGTAACCGCTACCACCAGCTGGTCCTGCACGATCCCGTCTGGTACGACCACCTCCCGTATCTGCGCTTCCCGCCCCAGTGGCCCATCTTCACGCCCAAGGACAAGCTCGGCGACTTCTTCGAGTCGTACGCCACTCTTCTGGAGCTCGATGCCTGGATGAGCTCCGAGATTGTCAGCAGCAAGTGGGATGCCAAGGCGCGCAGGTGGTCCGTCACTGTTCGGCGTCAGCTCGACAGCGGCGTTGACGAGACGAGAGTGTTTCATCCTCGTCATGTCGTGCAGGCGACGGGCCACTCCGGCAAGATGAACAAGCCTTCCTTCAAGGGGAGCGACGGCTTCAAGGGACACATCTTTTGTCACTCTTCGGAATTCCCCGGTGCCCGAGAGGGCCAGAAAGGAACCAAGGCCGTCGTCATTGGGTGCTGCAACTCGGCGCACGATATTGCCCAGGATTACTACGAAAAGGGTTACGATGTAACCATTGTGCAACGGTCGTCAACCTGCGTCATCTCGTCGGAATCCATCACCGATATTGGACTGAAAGGGCTGTACGACGAGGACGGACCCGACGTCGACGACGCCGACCTGCTCTTCCACAGCATCCCCATGCCCGTCTTCAAGGCCAATCAGATCGGCCTCACCGTGATCCAGGCCCGCCACGACGCCAAGACGCTCGAGGGGCTCGAAAGAGCCGGGTTCAAGCTCGACAAGGGACCCGACGACGCGGGCTTCTTCATCAAGTACTTTGAGCGCGGCGGCGGCTACTATCTCGACGTCGGAGCCTCGCAGCTCATCGCCGACGGCAAGATCAAGGTCAAGCAGGGCCAAGAGGTGGACCAGGTGCTCCCGCGCGGTCTCCGCTTCGCAGACGGCTCCGAGCTCGAGGCCGACGAGATTGTCATGGCGACGGGGTACGAGAACATGCGCACGCAGACGCGGAGCATTTTCGGGGACGAGGTCGCGGACGCGGTCGGTGATATCTGGGGCTTCAACGACGAAGGGGAGATGAGGATGATTTGGCAGCGGACGGGTCACCCGGGATTCTGGTTCCATGGAGGCAACTTGGCGCTGTGCAGATACTACTCCAAGTTGCTGGCGTTGCAGATCAAGGGTCTTGAGGCGGGCGTATACAACTATGAAGATAAATAGAGCCTAGTGTTTAGAATCCTGACTTCAGATGTCATTTATTCATCAACTTTCGCAGTGACTACTTGAGTTGTTAATCAGCGCCACTAAAATCGATCTCCGGATACACCTATTGAGAATGCTTCAGCCCTCGCGATCAAGCAATCAGCCTTACTGTTGCCTTGTATTTCTGTAGGTCGCTATTTCTAGCTTCTACATATCACCATAAGCTTCAAAGTTGAGATTGGGATCTATCACATTCGACAAGAGGTGCGGATCATCCCAAAACGACCACAATCTCCATTCGTCCTCATCCATGGCTTCGCTTGTCATGTTCCAGACACCCTCATCAGAAGCTTGAGAAGGTCTCAAACTCCCATCTGCCTCTCCTGCGCCCGTTCGCTCTGGTGTTGACGCAGAATCCTCGACATTACTAGCGGGCGGGTTGGAAGCCGGTCGCGAATACGTAGGCTTCGGCAGCCCTTTAAGCTGCGCCAAGTTGATGGAGTCTTCAAGATCCGGGTAGTCGTACCTCGACTTCTTCGCGAGCCCGCTGTTGGTTTCTGCGGCACGATCCAAGAGACTCTTGACAGTATTGGCCACCTCCGTCCAATCCTCGGCAATCTTCCAGACGCAGCCGATTTCGCAAAGGTCATGCATGTTCTCCTTTGCCTGAGACGCGGCCTGTTCTACCTTGTCCGGGGTGAACTCCATAAATGACGGAAACGAAGCCGCGTAGTGGTTCAAGATGAATGCAGAGAATGCACAGAGACCGGCAAACGGCGTGCGCAGAGATGCGCCAACCCGTCGCAGGTCTCGAAGAAGGTTAGATATCTGAGTCGCTGCACGGAATAGGTCTTTCAAGTTTTGTGTCCAGAAAGAGTCCGGCCCTTTGGCCTTGAGCAAGGGTCGTTCAATTGGGCCTCTAGGCTTCGTTTCCCCTACCGGTAAGAATGGGATGTATTCACGGCACAATAAGAGAAGGCTGAAGTTGGTGTTAGAACTTAGCATGAATGATCATAGGATGATACTTCTCTTACCTGATGTAGTAAATGAGGTTGATGTGCCCGAACTTTTCTGCCTGCTTCAGATGAGCATGCGAAGATACCCTTGACTCTGGGTACATAATCCTCGTACTCTGAGAGTCTCTCCATTCCTCGAGTTCACGTTTCATCATGTGCCATTTGGAGGATTCTTGCCATGGGCACTGATCCAACTCGGTCATTCCAGGCTGTCGCCTTCCCCCCTCTGCTGTCCAGGAGTATATCTGAGACCAAATATGCAGGCCTTTGACGATGAGTAGAAATGATGCATCGAGATCATAACCATTTGCGGGCGGATTGGGTTCCTGACTTGAGATAGACACTTGCTTATTCATGTCATCAAACACAAAGCTGTCGTCATTGGACGGCAGAGGGAGCTGCATGGTATGTAGGTCAAACATGGCTTGTCTTCGCTTCCCGCAGCTCAGTAGCTTATCCATCACAAAACAAGACCATAACGTCCGCTTTTCCACTTCGGAGATGGACTCCTTTCCAAGTTGAGACAGCTTTGAGCTGAGAAGACCTTGGGCCATCCTGGAAGCTACGCCAGTGTGCATCCAGGCACTGAATCCATCGCCATCGCCCCAATTGCAAAGAGCTAAGATAAGGAATGCATGAACGAGACACAAGCTCGGTGGGCTTGTGAGACGCTTGTGCAACTCATTTGTGACTGTGACTGTGTAATTGAGTTCGGTTGCGGAATCATCAAGGGAATGATGTGAGACAGCCAACATTGCCATCAACCTGAGCATTTGGGCGTCGCTAAGATGGGAAGCATCGTAATCAAGGTCGCTTGGGTGTAGAAAGGCGAATTCGGGGAATTGAGACTGAAACAGTGCAGCGGCTCTCATGAAATGCTCCCGCGAAATTTGACTGAACGCTTGTCTGATGCCATCCCCAATGATTGGTGGTACAGAGGCTCGCTTCCTCTTCAGAGTGTGCAACTTTGGGCTGTGTGAACCCTTGGGAGCGATATCTGGGCCAGTGAGGAAGCAGGTCTCGACATTATCAGACTTTCGGCAACCTTGGCAAGGCGCTTGACCGTTATGTTTGCACTTGACCTTGGCTTTCCTTGGCTGAGTAGTTAGTGACAGTGGCATTCAAACATGAGCGGCATGGGTGAGAGCATCTACCTGCACCTATCTAAAAGTCAATTGAGTCACGTCGGATACTTTGAGATAGAGTCTTACCGGTTACAAGCAATTACGGATCGCATTTTGCGGTTCTCTTTCAACCGTTTAGCTCAGTCGGTACTGTACTTGATGAAGCGAGAGTTCAAAGCCGATAACGTTCGGGTCAGGTCGGGTTTCGGGTTTCATCTCATACGATTGTAACCGGAGTCACGTGCTTAAACACGTGCTGCTCATCTCTCTTGCCATTTAGAGCCATCCAGTCCTGAATTGAGACTTCAATTTGACATTCAACTGGCACTGAGTCTTGTAAATTTGAGATATTTATCACGAAAGATGAGGAATCCAAAATCGCGCTAGTCAGCATTCGAGGCTGACAGAGCCACTGGTCGCAGGGCGGCGATTGAGTGTGGTAACTCGAGATCGACTCAACAAAGGCCATTGTGGACGAACGAAGCATCTCAATCTACGGGAAGAAAGATGGCAAACATACGACATGAACAGAACTGAGACCAAACACATAAGTTGTGATCTTCGCGGCCATCTTTCTGTTTCCCCATAATGACAGACCTAAATCTCCCAGGCCTCGTCTGCCATGTCTCTCGGTCTACATGTATCTGAGCTGGTTAAAGACCTTCGAAACACCCGTTATGAAATCAAGAGGCGAGGGATATTTATTGTCGCTCGTCAAGGTCAACGGGGCACAGCAGTGCGTTCAGTGGCAGCCAATCAGCGCACACCACAACTGTGCTTCACTGCCTGGTGCAGCTGAACCGCCATCCTGACACCCTCTCTCTTCTCCATTCCGCTCGTCTTCCCTTGGCCTCTTCGTGTAGCGGGGATTGGCGTTGTGCGTTTGTTGCTCGTAACCATACCTCAGGGTCTTTGGCCTCTTTGTTTGACCACGTTCAGTTATTTTCCCCCTCCGTATCTTGTTGTCTTTCCCTGTGCCGCAGCCGACCTGTGGCAGCCGAAGTCGCGGGCTGACTTCCAATTGAGTTAAGCGACTCGCGATATCGGAGATCAGACATGGCAGCGAAACATTCATCCGACTACATAGACTCCAAACTTATCACGATATTGATTGCCAACGAAACACACCACATATTCTACACATCCGGCCGTCGCACGAGGCGGAGGGAGAAGCGAGAGGAGACATGGCGCTGGGAGAAGGAGCTCGGTAACGGAACCTTGGCAAGGTCTGGCTCGAGACATGTGTTGCCGGCGAGAGCTCAGACAGGCTGCGTGCAGTCGAGGAAGTCAAAAAGGACTTTGACGGTGCTGCCGTGGATTATACTCGCTAATTGGAGGCCGCCGCCAAGTTTTCCCTTGACAAGGTGAGGAATCACACCTGCCGTAGTACCTGTATGATAGAGTGTGTGAACAAGTCGCTGATTTCCAAAATGATGATAGTGCGTCGATTATTTCGTGAAATCGTTCGGCTGGTTCGAGACCGAGACCACGATCCGCATTGCCATGGAGTGAGTATATGAAGTATGGCCATCTCAGACACTAATGACCCATCCCTCCGAGGATGCTGAAACCAAAACCATTGCTTGGCAGCTGGCCGAAGGGTTGGAGATGATGCATGTAGCAGGCTTTTCCCATCGAGATTTAAAACCAGCCGTATGTGGCTTCAACGTCTTGCACAGAACAGCCCCAACTGTCTGCCCAGAACATACTCGTCGAGGAAAAGGGACCCAACTGGTGGGTGAAGATTGGCGACTTTGGGATCTGCAAGCGGGCGGAAATGGGCGCGACAGCATTTCGAACCATCATCGGGACACAGGGATGCATAGCACCCGAAGTCCTCGGCTTGATCCTACACGGAGACACCAACGAGAGCACTTCTTCGTTCTCCTATACCAGAGCCGTCGACGTCTGGGCGCTGGGCAAAGTCATCTTCCGCTTGCGAACGCAAACGCCGGCGCTTCTGAACCCCGTGGACCTAGTTGGGTATGCGCTGCGAAATCGGATGACATGGATACAGTCGCTGCGTGATTCTGGCGCAAGTGAAGAGTGTTTCGACTTTCACATGAGGGCCATGGCTGCGATCCGCGACAACGGATGACGGCCGTTTAGGCAATGGCTCACCCCTGGGTGCAGTCTACCAAGTCATCGTCTAGATGTTCCAGTCCAAGACCATCTCTAGGGTGAGTAAAGAGGTTGAGTGGTGTATTAGTGTGAAGGATACTGATGACTACTTATTCAGTGCACCAAGTCATGAACCTACAAGTTCAAGCTCTCAGCAACAACAGACGAAATCTCGAATCGCTCAAGAAGCACCGCATGCGCGAGGTTCAAATGAACCTACAGATACATCTCATGCTGCAGAAGCGGACGACAAAGACCAAGACCAAGACCAAGACCAAGGGGCAAAATTAGCAGCGCAAATACTCCCAGCGAATGAGGGTCATGACGTAAAGCTGGATGTTGGCCAACAACTTTGCAATACATCTCCAGCCCTTCAAAATTTACATTCACTCATCTCCCAGGACGCCAACTACGCCGATGACTATGCAACCGCGGACTGGAGCACTGCACCTCACCTCCGAGCAAATCCTTCGAGTCTTTATGGCCAGTATCAACCTTATTACGGCCAGAACTAACTTCAGCATGACTTCCTCCCCTTCCTCCTTAGCAGTCGGCGGTATATCAAGCTCAACTCATCCACTACAATAAGCTCATTTCGCCCAATCGGGGCCGCGATTTGCCGCGGACGCCACCGCTTCCTCCCGTGATTTCATCCACAGCCGTGCAAGCCGCGCCTCGGTCGCGATCTTCTAGCAAGGTGTCGCTCAAGCGCGGCCCAACTAGCAGACGAACACAATTGCTGCGATTTCGTCCCGAGAAAGCTCATCACTGGCAACAGAAAGTAATGAGGATGCCTCTGCCAACCCTGAGCGGTTTATCCATCGGCACACTAAACCCAGTAGCATCCAAGATATGGCCACAAGCCACAAACTTCCGTTCATCAGAAGTCCAAGATTGGCTGGGGCCTTTGACCAAGATGCGACTTCTGACTGGACTACTTCATCACACTTCGTAGAGAAGGGAAAGGCTCGCGCGGACGTCCCACGAGCACTGGACGAGACTGAAGGTCCGTCCTTGCTGTCCCGACGATCCAGAAACTACAACGTAGGGGTCGAAGATCCTTACTGGCGGCTGTGCTATTTCTAGATGCACGCTGAATACTTTGAGATTGAACCTGTTGACGGTACCTACCCGACTTCCTCCAGTTGGAAAACCCAGCCCCTCCCTCCTGCTCCCTATTCCATTATTCTCCCTACACCTCCGTGGAAGCATACAAAGAGCAAAAGAAGCGAGAATTTATTGGGGAGCATTGGAGGGGCTTTCTGAAGAGCCTCGAAAGAGAACAGAGCGAGCACGGCACAGATGATTACCGTTCTGATTCTCCAATGTGTTGAGAGAAGAAGGGAAACAGCATTTGCATACATCTGCTGTTGAAAACACGCAGGCCGACCATAGTCTCATGAGCGACTTCCTTGTTTATTTCCCACCCAACTCAAGTACCAAAAAACTCCTCAGCCTGTTATTGCAATTGCCTACACTCACACAACTACATCCAAAGATCACACAGCATAGTCGACCAATGCCCTCACCGAACTACTAAAACGACTCTCCTCCCGAGTGCAACGTTCCCTTTCTCCACGACACCCATGCTTCCCACCTCCACTCTGACAATGGGGTTTCGACGTCCCTATCTGCAGTCTCAGCAACGATGAAACGAACCCTGAGAGTGGAGAGCTAGACCAAGCTCGTTGAAAGGCTGACGAAGTTGTGGGCTCATCAGCTCTCTATCAAAGATGCCTGCATGCAACAATTTGTGCCGAGTTCTGCATGAGACATCTCAGCTGGTCAGCTCAGATTTGACAATCAACCCCTCCTTACCCCTCCGCTACCTTTCGACCCTGACATCTCATGACGCTCCCGCTCCTGCTCCTCAATCTCCACCAAGATAGATCCGGCATGCATGCAAATCTCTTGCCAAAATCCCGGCCCGGTTCGGAGTGGAAACAGACGAGAAAAGGTTTTAAAACCCGTCACACGTCGTGGTACGATGTCCATCTGTGGCTGTCACAAATGGTCCGAGCATGAGAGCCCTATGGCACGCGAGGCGGAGCCGTAGCATGATTCAACTTCGGTGCTTCTTCCAGTGTGACTAGGACCAGACTGGAATGAAGACGATGTTGGGAGCGAGTCACTTGCGATGAACAACATCAAGAGGCATAGCCAGAAACAATAATGGGCAATTGGCCCAATGGCTTTCGTAACGTAAAATTGACTGGAGGGCATATGTTCTCTTCACCTCATATACTACGATATTTGTGATAATAATGTAAAAGCTCCCCGCAACATATCCAGGGTATCAACTCAAGCCAAAGCTCCTCCCCATCAGTCCCCCAAATTACGACGATGCAGAGGTAAAGCTCGTGAGCTGATCCGTCACGACAAGACCGGCGACGCTGGCAGACGTGAGCGTGGCCAGGACACCCGAGGCCAGGGCCGACAGGGCCAGCCTCGACACGTCGCCGCCTCGCGAGGGGGCGAGCTGGCCGAGGATACCAATCTGGATACCCAGGGAGCCAATGTTGCCGAAGCCGG
>JALNIO010000456.1:0-10759 GCA_023509875.1 Rugonectria rugulosa
TCTAATACCACCCACTAAGCTGGTAGGTTTGATGCGAAGGGGAATGCTCTGACAGAAAAGGAGAAGTGTGTTGCTGGAGATAAGAGGCCCAACTTCGTCCACACCGTTTGAGGAAACAAGCAACAGGGAATAGAAAATGAGAAATAGGCGGAGTAGTAGATTCTAATAGCAGTGCTGCGTTATGAGTAGCGAACTACCAACGAAGGAAGAGATCCAAGTATGTTTTGAGTTTGATTCGATGGCAAAATAGCACTATGGAGTTGACTTGCCCTCATGTTTGTGGACAGCTCACGAAGTTGTAGCATTGTCCAGCGGTTGTATTCCCCTATAACAAGAAGTCCGTTAATCCATTGTCGTCAATAATCTCGGCTGGTGGACTACACTGTGGCTTTAAGATGGCTGATGTAAGAGGAAGTCTGTATTGATCACACCCCAAAGTTCAATAGCAATCCTTGACGCACCAGCGGAACAATGGGGAAGCGGGAATGATCTCTTGGTCGAAATATATGCTCAAAGTCGCTTATACGCCTGATCGGTCCAGACCAGATACTCTAGCAAAAGCCCTGAAGACATTAAGGACCAGGATAAGCATTCCGGACGGGCGAGAGTAGTGCCTGAAATTGACGACAAGAGTGGTAATGATGGAATGGAATGCATCGAGAAATTGGCGTGTGCTGGAACGATATGTTACTAAACTAGGGTATATTTCCTGCTGTGATTTCTTTAGCTCCTGGAACTGAAGTTTGTCGTCCCCCTCGATGAATGCGACCAGCGAGCAACGTGTTCGATTGACCCTAACCCTAAACAAATCCATCAAAGCGACTCAATGCTATGCAACAGACCTTCATGTCTCTCCATCAGTGCTTTCACATCGTTAGAAAATCTTGCCAATCGACTTTCTCTTTCTCCATCACGGACGGTTGGCTCCATCGCCGTCTGTCTCTGAGATCGGAACACGATGTCTACATCTTGCCTAATTCTCTCAAGGGCATTGTTGAGAATACCCTGTACGATATATCCAGTTTTTTCAATTAACTCGTTCATGCCGGTAGCTATGGCAATTGATAGCTGAGGAAACACAACCCCATCTTCAATATGGCCTTGAACTATGGATCGTTGGCGTGCAGCTTTACCAGATCCTATTTAGGCAGGGAGTCTTGTCAGCCAACAGACGGTTTCTTTCCGTTAAATGTGGTTTCTGGTAGACAAAGCTCAAGAATACTGTGCAAACATACCATATTGACCAGCCGCAGAGCGATATACTGGGATCATTTCTTGAAGGATGTAAGAGCTACTGTTGCATTCAGACGCATAATTACGTATGATCCTATGGCGTAGTTGAAACGTTAACAGAATGATCTATATGGATTCAAATGGATACCGGGGGTCATACCTCACTTCCAGAAGGAAATCCCTTTCTGCTCTGTTGAATCTGTACTCGAGGTTCTGAATTTGGCAATCAATGTTGTTCCCTAATGTTGTCAGGTATGCAGATGGAATGGACCCTGATTGATGTCAGCCGTTGATACGATGCCGGACCAGTTTCTGGTAGAGCCAGTACCTTGTAGATCGCTATTGAAAGCCTTCAAGAGTTGCCTGGCATCATCAATCATGACGGAGAAAACGTCAGCTACCTCCTCTTCGACGAGATCCCATTGGGTTTCTAGTTCCATGCGCATTTTCCAGATGATTTTGGCATTCCAGTTTTCATGACCTCGTTTCGAAGTTGCATGGTTACCGTTATTAAGGCACCATGCGTTGTATTGGGCTGTAAAATAGTCAGTTCTAAGCACGAAAGTCAACAAAATTAGTAGATAAATTACTCCAATGCCACTAAGGAGGGTTCATTAGTTCTCTACGTTACGATATCAGTGTGGTCTGGGCGCCTACTTACATGCGTCCATTTCTCTCCTTCGATGCTTGCGGCTTGCCCCCAATTTTTATCTCTGATAGCTTCGCCCAGAATAGTCAGCACTCGACCAGCAAACAGAACCTAACACCTCTGACTAAACATACCAAAAAAACTCATAATCTGCTCTTGAAAGCATGTGTTGAAATCTCGTCGGAAACGACTGACCAAATTGGGTACCTGACTACTGTATCAGCATCAATGGGTAGTGGACTTGGAGTAGGCACCAAGATTACCTCGCTGACAGCTTTATCCAATCTGCTGTAAGTTGACACATCTAGCTCTGCTGTTTCCTCCCGTCTTTTCCGTGAACTCCTAGCCCACAGGTCAAGTGAGTTGAGAAGAGTCGACAGTTTAGCTCTGAGAAAGTCCTTTGCTTCGTTCAATTGAGCATCCGCAGTGATGGTGTGACAGAAACGGCGAAGTTGAGGAATCCCACTCGCCTGGACAAACTCGGTATTTCCTTTAGGGCAGTATTTATCATACCACTTATTTGACACACAAAAAACCTCAAGAGACTTCCCCCCCATCTCAGAGGAGTAGACAGCCTGGAGGCTCTCCTTGACATGATCACTCCTGGCTTGAACAAGGAGAAGCTCTTGCCTGGTGAAAGGTCAGATGAACTCCCGCGTTAGGGAATAAAACTTGACTTACTTCTTTTTAGCAGCCTTCTTCCTTATCCTGTCGCCCGAGGATCTTGCAGCATCAATCTCTTCATCGAGCTGCTTCATAACCTGAGGAGAAATTCTCTTGTTCGGGCCACAGAACTCTAACCTAGCCGCATGAGTATTAATCTCCTACCCGCGTATGTTAGAATCTTGATTGCAAAGACGTCATGGAAAGATTACTTCGGATTTCGTGCAGACGACAGCAATTTTGAACTGTTGTGCTCCTGGCTGTTCCCATTCGGCCGGGACATGACGAGACAGAACAAAGAACAACGAAGATTTAAGAGATTGATTAGTGATGGCTCGGTCGATGTTGGCGACGATAATAATATTGTCGGATTTGATGAGATAATCTTGAGTGGCTTTGACCCTAGCCAGATTGGTGTCTTGAAGGCCTTTAAATGTCATATGAGCTGTGGAACCTGTCTTGTATGCATGTGGTTACAACTTACCAGGCAAGTCGGCAAGTACGATTCCAGTCTTCAACACTTGCGAATTGAGATAGACACTGTAGGTGGTAGTGCGTTAGATCGCTGGCAACATAAAATAGGAGACTGTCTTACCGGATGATTTTAGTGAATGGCCAATACCTATCTTGCATGAAAAGCTTTGTACGCTCAACGCTCTCCTCGGCCGTTTGAGCAGTCGAGGTCCAAAACCCATCAATGCTGTCACCAGGCCACTCAATCTCGTTAGTCCACTCAACAAGCTGGTTGGTGATTCTCTCTAGGGATCCCTCCGACATATCCTGGGCATATTTCTGGTTGAATTCCCTTTTATGCTTAAAGGCGGCTTGTAGAGCAGACCAGGCATGTTCCGACTCCCGCATATACCGGGCGTAATCTGCTTCTGGCGTATCGTCGGACTCAACTCCAGGAAGAAAGAGCTGCCTGTAATTCCAAAGTAGCTCACGTATGAGCTCTCTGATTTCGCTTGCCGAGAGATACTCGACTTCAATAGTGATGGGGGCAATGTGTTCTGCCTTCATTTGACGATATTCAGTCACAACAGATGTGCACGCAGAGCCAATATCACCCTGGCCAAAAGAGAGGAATTATTAGCAACAATTTCTCTTTGAGGTTTCTAGGGAATACTTGCAACTTACTGTTTGGGCGACATGAGGGAAGTGGAGGAGAGAGTTGATCAAACTGCTTTTGCCTATCGCATCAAATTAGCATCACTGTTGATAACGGGGGCATATTTGTTGAGTGAATCCTAACCATGTCCGGATTCTCCTAAAATAGCGATTGTGCGCGTGTCAGAGCCGTGGAACTTTCGCAGGTCTTTTCCATCTTGTAGGAATTTGGTCAAGTCTTTGTCACGCTCAGAAATGCTCCCATCAGTCATTTCCTCAATAAGAGCGACAGCATCCTTGGCAATTTGGGTGCCATCCTTTAAAGCGTTCTGAAAGACAGAGGTGAAAAGAGCATGCGAAGGAGTCGCCTCATCCCTGGCATCATATGGGGTGAATGAAGGCGGGGTTAGGACAACAGGCGGCGTGGTCTCGGTACGGTTTGTGCTGGGGGTCAAAATTTGTGCTTGCGCAGGAGTTGAGGCAGATGATGACGTGACAGATAGAGACCGAGATCTTAGCCTGGAATCTGGAGTAGATGGAACCGGAAGTGAGATTGGTGACCTCGGGGAGGCACTCGTAGATGCTAGGCTTGAGGTGTGTCTGTGTGAGGTTGGGGTGAAGGGCAACTGGGTTTGGGTGGAGGACGGCTGGGGCGATGCTTCACGAGAGGCCGAAGGTGTCGGCAGAGGAGTCGTGTTGTGGAACGCGCGAAAGGAGAAGGGGACCGAACTGAAATGTCCAGACGAAGCACCTACTTCGTCATCACCACCACTAAAACGGAACGCGATGCCTGGACTTTTGATCTCACTTGATGCTGATGGAGAGCCGGGACCAGAAGGAGATTGTGACGCTTCTTGGCCAAAGACGAAAACACTCCCAGATGACATGTCAGAATTCGAAGTGGGTGAACAAAATGAAGTGTCGAAAACCACCACCGATTGCCTTCTTCCCGGTTGATCTTGAGAGTGTTCATTGCCAAGTGATAAGGCCTCAAACCCGAGCGAGGAAGAGTCAGTTGGAGAATGCGCCATTATAGAGTTGAATCGAAGGAGCAAGCAAGTTTTGTGGTGTTGGTCGTTGTATACAAAGTTGGGGAGGAAGGGGGCACAAAATCGGAAGTTCTAGGGACTTGAACTGCGAGCCTGTGACTAGATTTATAATTAAATACCTCGTGCGAGGCCCACACAGTACTCCGTACTAGACCATGATGATGCTCTCAAACCGTGTTGGTTCCATCTCTTATGCATGTTGGTTCGACGTTTTGGCTGTGGAGGGCATATTTATAACATGTTGACCGTGGTAGTGTGGATGGTTGTGTTCGTGAGATGGGCGAATTGGGGCATACCTCCGACTGGGCTGAGCCGGCCGAATTTATATCCGGTTTCTTCTCAGTGTAGTGTCCGGGGATTGCGGCATATCGTTTGGTTTCAGCCTATGAAAGTTACGCTTCTACACGTCTATCAGACAAGCAACCCTTGCATCTCCTGGAGGCGCTTCCATTTTTTAGCGCCCGCTGTCTCGCCCCGGAGTGCAACGGCATTCCGTAAGCGACCTCTCTACGCGGCGTTTGTTTGTCTTTCTATTTGAGGATAGATTGCTTGATCAAGTGAGTTGATATTGATCTGCGGCGACATGGGTCTGCAACCCTCATTCAGTATCGCAGTGGCTTAGATTTCGCCCTGCCCTCAGAGACCAGGAACTTGTCGGCTGTGCCGCAGAGGGTGTTGCGGCTGTGCTGCAGAACCCCGCTCCAGCCATTCCATCTCAGGTCATTGTTGTCTGGCTTTCCCATAACATCCCCAAAATTTCAATTGTGCGCCTTGTGTCATTCAAAAGACAGGAGGTACTTAGCCCACTTTGATCCCGAGAGATGATACCGGCCGCATACAGCATTGTCTTAACGTTGTAGCTTAACACTTATCTTAATAAGTACGAACTCAGTAACCCGCCACGGCGGGCGAAGCTATAGAGTTGGCTTGAGTTATAAAAAATCATATGGTTCTACTGAAAGCGAGCACTCAATGGAGATATTGCAACGCTTGGTCATAGTAGAGGTGGGAATGGGTGCATTCGGTATGCTTTCCCTTGAAAAGTCGAGAATCTCTATTATGCTTGCGTTTTATGAGCCAATCTCTTACTGCTCGCGTATTCCATCTCGTCAATTTTGCAGAAACGCAGGCGCCAAAACCAGATATAACTCTAGGGCGAACAATCTTCAAGGTTAAGATTCCTACTTGGTAATAATCAAAATCTCTGTACTGCTTAAATGACTCTTTCATGCTAGAATTGTCTCTGGTACTTTACTTCAATGCCTCCACGCAGAACGGGTTCGCAGTGAAGGTTCCCTTGGGATCATATGTCTGCCTGATCTTCTGCATCTTCTTGTACGTATCCGGATCGTAATAAAACTGCCAGACATTCTTCATGTTCCAGTCCCCGTACGATCCCCAGAGAACACGTCGATCTTCTTGGCTAAAGTGCGTCACAGCACCCTTGTCATTTTCTGCCTGCCACTGCTCGGCTGCCTCTTTCGTGCCCTGATAGAAGACGTCCCACGTACCCCCAAATGTGGCGTCCCTGAAGCAGTAGGACGTGCCATTGTTCGCATTCCTCTGGAACATTGATTCTTTGCCGCCGTATGCCTGTAGCTGAGACGAGACCCAGAGGCCGTTGCCTTTGGTCTTGAGCACTTCATTGATACGGCCAGAGAACCAATCCGACCAGCCGCTCTTGGAGAGTGCGAGCGACTTGGTGCTATTGGTGCGCTTGACGTAGGGGTAAGGAAACTCGCGGTTGCCCCCGAAGAGCCACATGGCTGCGATGGACGACATTGGCGCGCCGGCGGGGCTATGCTTGCTAAAACTGAAGTCGTTTGGGACATTCTTGATCTGGTCAAAGAGCTCAGAAGAGTACGACTCTTCTCCGACATTGACCCACTGGGCGTAGACGACAATCAGTGCGTATTTGAACTTGAGTAGATCAGCAATGTTGTCCTTGCCGTTGTGGATGTCGTCTGGCAGCTTCTTCTTGAGCTCGTCTTCAGAGCCCGGGAACAGATCTAGCAGATTGATCTGCCTGCTGACAATGTTGACAGTGAAGTCGTAGCCGCGGGGAAAGTTGGGGTCCTCTCCCTTCTGGACCAGAATGTCAAGGAGGGCCTTGAGCGTATCTTGCCGGTAGTTGAAAGCCATCCATAGACCTTTGGAGCCCTAATACTTCTTGTCATCTTGGACCTCGATCTTAAAGTGGGTTAGGACACCTAGGTTGCCGGGGCTGCGGCCGAGAAAACCATAGAACAGGTCGGGATGACTGTCCTTATTCACCGTGATTACGCAACCATTATGGTCAACAATCTCAAGCTCACGGACGTAATCCCCAAGAAGGCCGAAGGATCGTGCAGGCATTCCATAGCCGCCGGTCTGGATGTGTCCACCAAGGCAGACTGTGGAGCATTGCCCGGTCGGCATGAAGACGCCATTGTCTACAAGGAAGTCGAAGATCTCATCGAGTGTCCAGCTGACACTCGATCTGAGGTACACCTTGTCGTTGGGGATGTCTCGGACCAAGTTGAGGTCAATGTTGGGGCGTCGGAAAGTGGGCTTCAAGTCCAACTGGATACCATCGGGGCCAGTCGAGCATGCGCCACTGTATTGATGCCCGCCAGTTCTGATAGCGATGGGCTTACCCTGAATAGCAGCAGTCTTGACGATGTTCTGAATGTCTTCGATGCTTGAAGGCTGCAGGATCTCTGCAGGGTTCATATTGCGCTCTTTGCCGTAGGTAGTGGAGGCGTATAGATCATTGGCACGCTTGTAGGCAGCTGTGTCTGGAAAAAACTGATTGCCTTGAAATCCTGGGTCCATTTTGAGAATGATGATCAAGGGTAGTAAAAGAATTTGCAAGTATTGAAGTGCTGAAGAAATTGCAGAACCAAGACAGTCGGTCTAAGCTCAATCCTTTATGCTTACCTACCAACCTTCATGAGGAGAGGCAGTTGAACATATGAGAGCTGGCGTCGCTTCACCGCCCTGATCGCTTAGAGAGTTCAATACTTGCCAATAGTCATGAATAGTTCGCGCCGCACACGGCACAGTACGTTCTAGATTTCAGCTGTTAGCTAGTGTGCCATTGGGAATACCAATAATTGATACCGAGCATGCAGTTTGGAAAGGCTAAGTGCCGTTCATTGTAGATATTCCAATATTTCCCCGCTTCCTATCAGTCTAGAATTACCGGGACGGGCCGTGAACCACTTACAAGCATAGGCTAGTGAAGAAAACCATTCCTCCTCATTCTCGATACGGGAGTGACTAGTGCTATCTCGGTGTGGCCGCGGGGCAGATGACTTTCTAGCCCGGTTCAGCTGGCCGCAGAAGCTTAGCTCACCGATTTGAGCATGGTCAGTGGGTGTTAAGACGGCAGATAAAGGCTTCTATTGTATTCAGCCAGCCACAAAAGCACAGCTATGCCGTTTTAGCATAGATCATCCGGAGTCAAAGTAGTAAATATATGGCTGATCAGCTGCGCTGAAGCTATAAAGCTTTTAGCTCAGATATGTGGCGTCGATCTAGATGCTCGCAGACGCATAAAGGAGGTAGTTGGTCACGACTTGCCTGTGAACATAAAACCATGCATTGAGTCTCGCTTTGTAGGGTTCCATATCTTCACCAAAACAACTAAAGTCTACCAGATCAGTCCAGCGGTTATTCACCTCACAGATCAAGCATCATGGCTCCCAATGGCCAGCCGTCTCATGCTGGGATTCACCTTCCAAGCGGTTTTCAATATGATGAAGTGAACTTTGATCCTGTTCCTCCTCCCCCAAAGGACGATCCTCTGCCTCCCCTAGGAATCTTAGCCAGCTTTACCGGATCGTTCACAGGACCTGGCTTCAACACCATTTTCCGACCAAATAGTGTCGCACCAACAACAACCACTTTCACCAATCCAGTGATCCCGGCTCCTCCTGCACCTCCCAATGTTGCCGTCCTCGAGTTAAATCTGACAAAGGAGGAGCTCATCTTCTCTACACCCCTCGGCAGAATCCCCAATCGTGGCCTCGAGACACAAAATGACATCTGCCTCAATGGTGTCTCCTACCTCCAAGCTGTCAATGATGTGACCAACACGCTCACAGGCAAGGGTGATGGTCATCCAACAGGCATTCACACCGAGACTGGCTTCTAGATGAACGTGCCCCAGACCGACACCAACCCAAAACTAGAAAACACGCTGGTCCGTCTAGGCTCGATCCCGCATGGGACCACCATCAATGCCCAAGGTGCCGCTCCGACTGTGGTACACTCAGCGCCAGAGATCAGCCCAAGATGCATCACTCCCTTCACCATCAAAGAACCGAAAGTGTTCAAGCCTAAGGCCAGCCAGCACGCCTCCGATGTCAACACAGCACGCCTGCCACAGGATCTCACCCCCTTCATAGCTCAGGGCACCATCACACAGAGCATTCTTACCAACCCAGCCCAGATCCTCGCCGACATTAACAGTCAACTCAATATCATAGAGACGAGCACTTTTACAGTCTCGACACTGTCTACGTCGACCGAGCCCGGGGGTGGAACGGCCAACATTGCTTTCCTGGTCGGACAGGACGCCGCCTCGGGTCCCAACGCAAATGCTGCGCAGATGGACGCTACGTTCTGGGTTGAGACTGTGCAGGCTGATATTACCATTGAAAGCTACAAACCCGGTGGGCCCCTCTTGCTGAAGCCCAGCTTCAAGCCGGTACAGGGGAAAGCTGCTCCTCCATTACCGACTTTTTCTGTTACGCCTCCGGGGCCCGTGACGAGTCCAAAGACGATCACTGTGACTTATACACAGATACAGTACGCACAGACTGTTTTGCTTAACTTTCACGAGCTAAGTTGGCCCCATCTATCTTTGGCTACATTGGTGCCAACTGCGCCTATCGTGGTTCCATTTCCAGCGTCTTGATATTATTATGTTAGAAGTTTGAAGCCAAGCATAATTTTAAACCGAGTCATATATAGATGACTGGTATAAACAGACGTAGATAGCACACAAAGATAATACTATTCCATTTGTAACTCTAAGAATTAATGTGTTCAATGTGCTATTGAAGAAACTGACCTTAATTGAAGAGAGCGACGTAAATTGAGCAGCGTGATGTCAATTGAGGAGAGCGATCTCAACTGAAGATCAACTTCAATCCGAAATGTAGAGACAACAACCGAATCGACAATCAAACAGCCGCGATAATTGAGCTGTAGTGATGATTAGATAAAACGTGGCAACAATTGACTATTTACATATTTCCCTTTACTTTGAACAGAATTTGGTAGAAGATTTACGTAGTCTTTAGAAGCTAGGACCTACTTAAGCCTATTCCTCTTTGTCACACAATGCGCCCTGAGCGCAGGAATTGAGGTTTAAAAGAGCCTTGTTGTTATTGTTGTTGTTGTTGTTGTTGTTGTTGTTGTTGTTGTTGTTGTTGTTGTTGTTGTTGCTGTTGTTGTTATTTCTTTAACGTCCTGAGGGCATAATCCTAACTCGGGGCAATAAGACGTCTAGGCTCGTATTACAGAAGATAAATACACAGTAATAGGGGTAGGTCTCGCGCTGCCTGTATTCCTGTCCTTCATCCGGCCCTCACAGGCCTGTCTGATCCTCGTCGATTCTCCTAAAGCTCTTCTACTTCCTTACCTGTGTGGCCAGGCTAGAAGTATTGCAGCTGGCGCCGCGCATCCCAGAAACTACCCGTCAGCGGGATCGAATCCGGCCTCCCTCGGGCCTGCCTTCCGAGGCCTCCTTAAAGGCCTTCGTACTAGGCTTCCCTCACGAGGCAAGGACTTTGACGTACTATAATTCCCTCCTTCCTTCTCTTAGCCTCTCGCGCACCACCCAAGCTACAGAAGGTAGCTTTGTGGCTATGACTGGCTGCAAGGATTGAGAGAGGCACTTGGGGCCAATTGAACCTGATGCCCGTACGAGAGAGAAGGTGGCAGCCGAAAAACCACGGGGGGGAACGCTGCCGTACTGTGAAAGGCTTGGCCCTTGTATCGTTGCAACAAATGGGGAACCTAGATTGGTCTATCTAAACATAGGGAAAAGGAAAGAAAGAAACCCTTT
>JALNIO010000457.1:0-17066 GCA_023509875.1 Rugonectria rugulosa
GGTCTTGCGGCAGTCTGACGTATATAACAGCTATCGTAGCAGCTCATGCAGTATCCTTTGCGGCAGTCTTCCAAGGTGCGACCGTATCCGGCCCGTCCCTATACATATACCTACATGTAGGTACTCTGAGAGCGGCTAGCGATTGGCCGAATAATGAGTCAATACCGAACCGAGGATTTCCATTTGCTGGCTGGCATCCGTCTCCGGGGAATGGGGAACGGGGATTGGAACTGGGGACTGGGGATGAGGGGGAACAAGGAAGCTGGAAGTTAATTCTGGTGGTTGACCAGCCGAATCCATCGGACGGAATTAGTGACCCGCCATCCGGGGGGGACCTTTGGGACCTTGCCGTGCATGCCTAGGTACTTTCCACCTGGAGCCGTGGCGTCTCACAGGGATCCCCATAGTGAACCTCGGCATGTCAGACACCAAGACACCAAGAAGCCAGCACCTACATTGGCATGGCTGATCCCTTTTCAAACATCTCTCAACTTGCAAGTTCTGTTTTATTTGCTTTACACAGACGAATTGTATGTGTTGTAGGATAACGTAGGTACACAGCTACCTCTACCATATCAACAATCCGACTCGTGTGGCCATCTAGCATTGGCATCATGGCTGGCAGGGTTCGGCAGCCCATCGACGAGGCTGCTTTCCAAAGATACATTGAGCAACATGTACCGGTGATCAAGACGCCAATTGATCTGAAGCAGGTAAGATGCCGCCGTCGTTGCACTTGAAGTGTACATACACTCCTTTATATGTTCCTTGGCTCACGCGATGGCAGTTCGGCTTTGGTCAATCCAACCCTACTTACCAAATCACTGCCGCAGATGGTCAGCGCTTCGTAATGCGAAAGAAGCCACCGGGAAAGCTGCTGTCGAAGACGGCCCACAAGGTCGAGCGCGAGTACCGCATCATGCACGCCCTTGAGAACACAGCCGTTGCGGTCCCCAAGACGTACTCTCTGTGTGAGGATGAGTCCGTCATCGGCACTCCCTTTTACATCATGGAGTTCCTCGACGGACGCATCTTTGAGGATTTCACCATGCCCGGTGTCAGTGCCTCGGACCGGGAGGCCCTGTGGCGTGAGGCCATCAAAACACTTGCGCGATTCCACGCCGTCGACTACAAAAAGGTCGGCTTGGAGCGGTTTGGCAAGCCTTCTGGGTTCTACAATCGCCAGATCAACACCTGGACGACGATTTGTGCGAGCCAGGAGAAGGCCGTGGATGTAGAGACCAAGGAGCCCGTGGGAAAGCTGCCGCATTTCGACGAGACGGTGCGGTTTTTCAAGAATGAACGGTTCCAGCCGAGGGATCGAGCTACGTTGGTGCATGGGGACTACAAGATTGATAACTTGGTATTTCACAAAACGGAGCCGCGGGTCATTGGCATTCTAGAGTGCGTCTTGAACCCCTTTCAGCGTTGACGAGTTGCCATGCTAACAAAATTCAAAGCTGGGAAATGTCGACAGTCGGCCATCCTCTCTCGGATGTTTGCAACTTCCTGACAAACTTCTACACGGCGCGACACCCAGGCGCAGCACCCTACGATGCGTCGGGGTTCCTCCCTGGGCGGACGCCGGGCCTCCCCCAGCCCGAGCAGATCATGGAGTGGTACACGGAGACGAGCGGGTACGATCCGCGGGGCGAGGTGGCCTGGGGCACGGCGTTCAGCATCTGGAAGCTGGCGGGCGTGTGCCAGGGCATCGCGGCGCGGTATGCGCTGAGGCAGGCGAGCAGCGAGAAGGCCAAGCACCATGCGGTGACGAGGGGACCGATGGCTGAGTTTGCGTGGGCTCTGGCTAAGAAGGCTGGTGCTGAGGAGGCGAGCGGTGGTGGGAGTTCGAAGCTGTGAGATTGAGACATGTGTTGAGCTGAGTGGTAGATGTACGGGCGTCCTGTATCAGAATTGACTCGTGAGATTTACTCTAAATAGTAACGGGAAACTTGCTGGTCTTTTGTATTGTTTGACGAGACGAGATATGCTCCGGGATGAGATGTCCACCATTTACGTCAATCTGTATGTATCCCGCTTTTATGGGGTGTTGCTGCATGTTGAGACAAGGATAGTTATCGCTTGGGAGGCGACCATGAAAATGAACAATCTCAAGGGGAATGATTTATTTATTTGTTTATGTTTGACAAGTTGATTTTAGTTTATGTGCACTTGAAGTCTTATTTTGGGGAAAACTTGTATTAAAACATATGAAACATAGGGTGACACAAGCAGATGCCAGGTATATGCAGGTATCAACTATCTTGTTATATGCTTCCAGGTCTATTTGGTGGTGGACGCCCGTTTCCGCCGTCTCCTGATCGATAAGCCACATTCCCTCTACTGGACGGACAAACGGAGTACCAGCACCAATTGCATTACCTTCAAGCTCTTTTCATCCCGGTTCATTCATGCATGTGCCAAGTTGTCCAAGTAGCATCCCAGCAGATCTTCAAATCTTCGTCGTCTAGCGCGCGTTATCTTTCACAGGTAAACAGGGGGGGCTTTGATAAAGGCCCAATCAGGGTCCAGGGCCGTCCTCTGCCAGATCCGAAATACTGGGTGCATGACGTTTGATTGCTTTTCCCATTCTTCTTTTTTACTATTTTCCATCTTCAATCTCAACTGAAATCAGTTTCAACGCCAATTTCTTCTTTTTCCTTTTCTCTCTTTTTTTGCCATTGGCTGTTCTCATCCATCTCTCGGAGAGCAGAGCCTTCACTCGTTTAACGCTGCCAGCCTCTACCCGTTCAGGTATACGTACCGCGTCACTGACAGACAGCTCTCTCCCTCCCTTGCAACACCTTATCAACGGCCAGCATCATTACTTGGCCTCTCATCCCTCGCCTCGCGTTCCATGGCCGACAAACGGAGGCGCATCAGGCTACCGGAGACGCCTCCCACTCCGAGGAGGGAACCGAATGAGCGGCAGCCGTTGCTGAGAAACCTCAGCAGCGTCGCAGGCCCGTCTGCTGAGAGCGCGGATGCATTGTACAGCTGCATGACGAACCCCCACAGCCATTTGCCCGTCTACACCAACATCCACCGCATCCGCCGCGACATTATCAGCGTAGTTGAGGACCATCTCAGTCTCGAGCAGCTGCAGGACCTCAAGATCAATGTTACTGTAGTGAGACCTCTGGTGGACAAGTTCTATGGCTTGGATGACATCTCCATTAGTAGGTACCCTTCATCTAACGTTAGTAGCCTATACATGTACGCCAAGCTGACCGCACACCCTCCCTCTCCCAGTCTACTGCTTATTGGTCAACCGCGCCCAATTTCTCGAGGAGCAGACTCATCTAAACTCTCGTCACAATGTCAACTACACTCGTGCCACCCTGTGCGAGCTCATTGCCACGCGCATCCTCCGCCGGTTCGGCGAGGCTCACGAGGGCCCGGACGGACTGCTACTGCTGGCACACATCCTCGTTGCCGGCTTCGAGCCCTTCCAGAACGCCCCAGATGAGATCCGGGAGGAGGCAGCACGAACCACGTCGTGGATGCACCACAAGACGCTGCCGTCGCTCGAGGTCGCCATCGTGACCGAGAGCAAGCTTTTCCTCAGTTCAGCAACTTGCCAAAAGGTCGTCAATGCCATTTACGAAGGCCGCATCGTTTACACACCTTCTACTTACTGGGATATCATCCCGGATCACTACAAACTGAAACCCATCTCCCTCTACGACCCTCGCGACTCTCCGCTACTCAACCAGTACCGTCTCATCGTTCCCCGTACAAGAAACGTTCTCGAATCTCTTCAGTTCGCAGTGCTCTTGTTACTGTATGTCCTCGTCATGTTGCATCGTACGAAGAAGCGCTGGTCGGCGCTCGAGATATGTTTTGACGTGTTCGCTTTTGGCTGGGGTTTGGACCAATTTGCTACGATCCTGGCCCACGGATGGTCAGTATCTTTTTGTCCCCTTTGTGAAGACATGGGCTGACATGATAACTAGGAATGTCTACACGCAAAACCTGTGGTCCTTTCTCGATGTTGCCTTCATCATCATCTATTGGGTATACCTTTCTCTCCGCCTGTATGGTAATCACATGCATGCAGTCGGCCCTATTGAGCAGGCGTACGACGTGCTGGCCATGGCTGCGCCAGTTCTCGTGCCTCGACTGGCATTCAACTTGTTGAGAGACAACTTGGTATTCTTGTCATTGCGCTCGATGATGGCTGATTTCTTTTTCCTCACGGCCTTGTCGGCTTGGTGCTTCTTTGGATTCATGCTCTCACTCCTCTGGCTTGGTGAAGGCGCTCATCCGCTCGTGTAAGTATCCCCGGGACTCCGACATTTGCATGCCGCTAACAACTGTCCAGCACTATCTCGAAATGGATGATCTACATCTGGTTTGGACTGGACGGCACGGGTATTCAACGCTCGGTATGTATCTCCCAATCATTATCTTCTGGGTTACTTCTGACTCTTCTTAGACCGAGTTTCACTGGCTTCTCGGCCCAAGTGTCATGGTGGCATTTGCCTTTCTCGGAAACACCCTCTTCTTGACTATTCTTGTATCGATGCTTTCCAACACATTTAGCAACATCTCCAGCAATGCCACCGCGGAGATTGCGTTTCGGCGAGCGGTTCTCACTCTGGAAGGAGTCAAGGCAGATGCTGTCTTTGCGTACCAACCCCCTTTCAACATCGTTGCCGTGTTTCTGTTCGTCCCTCTCAAATTTGTTGTGAGCGCACGCTGGTTCCATAAGATTCACGTCGCTGCCGTCAAGTTTCTGAACTTGCCACTCCTCCTGATAATCGCTGTTGCTGAGCGGCGGTTGCTTTGGCCTCCTCGAAGCGCCTATGAGACGCATGCAGAGCGGAAGGCTGCTACGCCGACAAAGAGCCAGTTCTGGAAGAAGTGGCGGCTGACTGTCCACCGGGACATTCGAGCAGTGTTCCAGCTTCCGCCTCCGGATGCGGTCCAGGACGACATTGCCGTGGACGATGATCTCACGCATCATCTTATCCGTCGACAGTTCACTGGGCGGGTCAACCCGGTCAGTGAGCCGCAGCCGAGACGTCCTTCCCGCCGTGATTCCATGTTCCCTGGTATCCCGGGAAACATGCAGGGTTCCTTCACGGAGTCGGCGGAAGAGATTGGAGGTTTTGCGTCCAGAATCGAAAACATGGAGCGGTCGATGCGTCGGATGGAGGCCATGCTGTCGCAGCTTGTGCCGTCGGTGGAGGATGCTATTGTCGACGAGATGGATGAGAGCGGGACTTTGCAGGTGGAAACGACGCAACACTCGTCACTGACTGACTTGGAGGATTGAAGATGAAAGTCGTTTGGCGATGGCGTTTGTGATACCCTGATATTATACACATTTTGGGTGCCATTCAGAGTAGCGAAGAAAAGAAAATCGTTTGTTAGTTGAACTAAGAAACCCGTTTCCAGCTGCAAACCCCTGGTCGAGATTATAAACCCCTTTGCTTCACTTCCGCCTTTTGCTCACACTTCTCTCACCTTGCCTTTTCCTTGTTGCATCAAGACTCATTCCGACTTCAGAAAACAAGGACCTCGACACTCACCTTCGCTGATCAAATCCTTCAACGCCCTCATCGTCTCAAACATCTGTAAACATGTGCAAGCTCACCTACTTCCAGCACAAGGAGTGCAATCACACCTGGGCCGTCGTCACCACGCCCTGCGCGCCCTTCAGGGGCTTCACCAACTGCCCTTCCTTTGGCAACGGCGCCCTCAAGGAGGCCCCGAGCTGCCTTCGGACCAGGTCGCGGCCCTGCCCACGGTGCCAGCTGCGCGGCGCGTACGACAGGAACATGGTCCGGATGGTCAGCAGCATGGGCTGGGGTCTCAAGTGGGGGGTTGGACCTGGTGCTGAGGATTACGGGTGCGAGATCAAGATGCCTGGTAATGGGCCTTGTGTGATGCTGTGAGGAAAGGGGGGAGGGTTCTCGAGGTTGGGTTGGTGGTTTGCGGAGGGATATCGACATTTGTCCAGGACCTTTGGAATGAGAGTGTCATTGAGATGACCCGACTGTCTCGAATGGCTCATGGATAAAGGGAGGATTCATGCTTGTGTTTTGATGGACGGTCATTCTTTAAGATACATCTGGCTCCTGCTGAGAGCCCTGAAGGGGGTGAAGCCAAATCTCACTACACCCGAGAAAATCATGAAACTCGAACAGAGTATGGCTCAATTTCACAGGCAAGCATCAAACCAATCTTTTTAAATTCTCCTCTCTTCAACATAGATACTTGAGGTTCTCTTCATGGTGACATCACGTGCCTCTCCACTTGAAGCCGCAATAGATTTTCTCATGGCACACCTTTGAAGCAATTCTCCATCATGACATACAAATCACCGTTTTGAACAATCAACCCTTTTACACAATGCTGCCTACCCCGGATACGTCACACGTTCCCTACGAACGGGTCTACGAGCCCGCGGAGGATTCCTACCTCCTCCTGGACACTCTCTCCTCCGACACGGAAAAGACATTTCTGCGCGAGGCCTTTCTCGGCGCGGCGCCTTTGGTGGTGGAGGTCGGGACCGGCTCCGGCGTCGTCATATCCTTTGTCCACGCCCACGCGGACACAATCTTTGGCGCTCGCCACGTCCTCACCGCCGGCGTCGACGTCAACGCTTTTGCCTGCCGAGCCACCGTCGCCACGGCCGCAAAGGCGCAGCTCGACAACCCAGACACGCACGGCATGTACCTCGGCTCGTGCAAGGGCGACCTCGCGTCCCCGTGGAGGGACGGCGCCGTCGACGTCCTCATCTTCAACCCGCCGTACGTCCCGACCCCCGAGATGCCCGTCCGCCCGGAGGCCTTTGCTGCCGACGAGCCGTCCGAGGGGGGCAAGCCGTCCTTTGACGACGACTCGTACCTGCTGGCGCTGTCGTACGCGGGCGGGCGGGACGGCATGGAGACGACGGACCGGCTCGTCGACGCGCTGCCTCGGATACTGTCCCGCCGCGGCTGCGCGTACATCCTCCTCTGCGCGCAGAACAAGCCGGAGGAGGTGAAGCAGCACATCCAGGGGTTCGGTCCAGAGTGGAGGGCCCTGACGGTTCGGTCAAGTGGTAAGCAGGCTGGCTGGGAGAAGTTGCAAGTGGTTCGGGTGTGGCGAGACTTTGCTGCGTTAGAATAAGGGAGGGGAAAAAAGGAAAAAGAAAAAGAAAAAGTAAAAGAGTCGACCATGGCGGCGTGCAAGAGCATGTATTTTAGATATCTTTCCATACCAAAGCGATACCCACCCGCCGACGACGAATCGTACAGTTGTTTTATGGCCAAAACATCCCAAACGCCAGGTTCCAGATTTGTATTTTGACATGGTCTCCCCATCTCGCGTTCCTTGTCACCGTGATTCAAAACGTCCTGGATCCGAGAGAAAAGTAATAAAAAATAATTGTCCTCCTCATTACACATGTCATTTGCTTCTCTAAGGCCGTCCACGGCCACGGCCACGACCGCGACCTCTGCCACCTCCCCTGCCGCGGCCTCTGCCGCTGCTTCGCTCGGCCTCCTTGCGGGCCTTGTTCTTGGGCTTGGGCGCGTCGTCGATGAGGAGGGTGTCGAGGGGTAGCGAGTCGGGGAGGATGAAGTACCGGATCGTGGAGCCGCGGATGTTCATCGTGTCCAGCGGGAGGGGGTCCTGGCCCTTGGCCGTCATCTTGACGTTGCGGAGGGCCGTGTTCATCTGGGGAGAGACGGAGGCGATGGTGCCGTGGACGATGGTGCCTTTTTGTGAAGGGTTAGTGACTGGAGCTTATGCTGGATTCGTGCCGATTGACGGCGGAAACAATGATTAGGGAGAGGAGCGTACCATTTTTCAATTCAATCGTCACCGTCTCGTTCTGGCATTTCATCAAGAATCTGGTCGCGCAAGTTAGCCCATGAGTCCCGAGTAGACAAACTCTCGTAAAAGCTGGGTCAGGGAAGAATGCGCCTACCGAACGAGCTTCATCTTGGCGGGTGAATTCGCGCGGGACGAGCAATTAAGAAGGAAGCAGATATGTGTCGAGAATGGAGGATGTGGAGGCTGCGCGTTGGCTCTCGTCAGGCTGAAGCTACGAGCAATAGCCCTGCGAAATTGTCGGTCGGAAAAATCAAGGTTGGAGCTCCCCGACCTGCTGGACTACACGTGACTGATTGCTCTGCTTTGGTCCTTCCAGAGTAGCTGGCTGTGGCTTGACTCTTGACTTGAGGAGCATGCGCCACAAAACTCGATCACGTGAAGACCTTGGAAGCGTTGAAGAGAGATGTGTCTCATTGGTGACGCCACACCAGCCCGCAAATAACGTTGACCCGCGGTTCATGGGTGCCAGCTGAGAACGCGGGCCCTCTCCATCCGGGCTTCTCGCAACTTGCACCATGACAAAGATCCCGAAGCCGGCCTTGCTGCCTATCCCTGAGTTTCTTGCTTCCATTTGGCTTTAGCCGTGCAGCTTCGAAATCCGAACGTGGCCTCAACAGTTTAGCATCTGACCCCCGAGGCCTGTCAACGTCGTCACTCGTTTCCGAGAGAACAGCTCTGTCTTGGGGTCATTTACCCCACCATCCTGAGCATCACGACGAGGCTGCGCGGAAAAAAACAATTTCAGTCTGACAGTCAACCTCTTTGAGGCGACTGCCTCGCCCGAACGCGTATTAGGTCCAGGTCCGGCTCGCACCCATGATTTCGGGACGGGGAGGTGCTGGACGAGCGGGCCGGATACGCCCTCCTCGCCGCATTGTTCGTGTAAGTGCCCTGCCTTTGGAGATGGCAGCTTTGATCAACTTCGTTGTTTACTTTGATCCTTCTCAAGACTCTAAGGATGATGAAAGCTAACATGGTTGTATACCAGCCCAATGGAGCCGGCGACGCCGATTTCGAAGCCTGCTGGGCCTCGCTGGAGGAAGCACTCCGCGATATCCACAACAAGAACTGCAGTAGACTTTCTTTCGAAGAACTATACCGAGCAGCCTACAAGATAGTGCTCAAGAAAAAGGGTGGAGAGTTGTACGACCGAGTCAAGGGGTTTGAGGAACAGTGGTTCAAGGATCATGTTATCCCCAAGATTGCGGTTCTCGTTACAAAGAACTTGATCAACTTTGGTGTTGATCGCAATACGGCGGCGTCGGTCAACGAAAGACGGCAGACGGGTGAGAAATTTCTCAAGGGGCTCCGAGATACCTGGGAGGATCACAACACGTCTATGAACATGACGGCTGATATCCTCATGTACCTTGATCGTGGATATACTCAACTTGAATCTGCTCGCGTCTCCATCTTTTCTACTACCATCGCCCTCTTCCGAGATCATATTCTTCGATCCTCCAAGATCGCAAACACTAAAGACAAGGTCATTGATATTTTGATATCCGTGATGCTGGACCAAATTGACATGGAGCGTGAGGGGGATGTCATTGACCGGGCCTTGATCCGAAGCAGCAGCAGAATGCTCACTATGCTCTACGAGACTGAAGAGGAGAGCGAGAGTGAGAAGCTCTACCTGACCGTTTTTGAACCCCGGTTCCTCGAAAATAGTAAAGCTTTTTACGCCAGAGAATGCGAGCGGCTCCTTCGAGACTTGGACGCTGGCTCATGGCTACGACACACGCAAAAAAGACTCAACGAAGAGATTGATCGATGCGGAACAACTATTGAGCTTGAGACGGGACCAAAGGTCAGCAAGACGATTGAGCAGGAGCTTATTGTTGCACACTTGTCGGAATTCCTAGCCATGGAGGGCAGCGGCCTGAAGTGGATGATTGACAACGACAAAATCGAGAACCTCTCTATTCTGTATCGTCTGATCGCCAGGGTGGACGACAAGAAGGAGGCGCTTCGGGGTATCCTACAAAAGCGAGTGGTCGAGCTGGGTTTGGAAATTGAGAAAGTCCTCAAGAACACCGACTTCTCGACGGCACATGGTGACGGTGAAGAGGCGGCCGAAGGGGACAAGTCTAAGGCTCTGAATCCTGCGGCACAACAGACGGCTGCAGCTATCAAATGGGTGGATGATGTTTTGCACCTGAAGGACAAGTTCGACAACTTCTTGACACAGTGCTTCCAAGATGACTTGATTATTCAAAGCGCTCTTACCAAGAGCTTCTCCGACTTTATCAACCTTTTCAGCCGGTGCTCGGAATACGTGTCTCTCTTCATTGATGATAACTTGAAGAGAGGTATCAAGGGCAAGACCGAGACAGAGGTTGAGGTGGTGTTGGAGAAGGCCATTGTTCTGATTCGATATCTTCAGGATAGAGATCTGTTTCAGACGTATTATCAGCGACATTTGGCCAGACGACTGCTTCATGGCAAGTCGGAAAGCCACGATGTCGAGAAACAGATCATTTCCCGGATGAAGCAGGAAATGGGTCAACAATTCACAAGCAAGTTTGAGGGTATGTTTAGAGATCTTGTGACCTCGTCCGAGCTTACTACCAGCTACCGTGATCACATTCGTTCGGTTGGCGATGGCGGTAAGACTATTGATCTCAACATCAATGTTCTCACCACAAACTACTGGCCTCCAGAGGTCATGGGTCGGACGGCTCAGATTGGCGAAGCATCACGGGTTACGTGCACTTACCCTCCTGAGGTCAAACGACTGCAGGCAAGCTTTGAGCAGTTCTACCTGACGAACCGAAACGGACGTAAGTTGACGTGGATCGGCACGACTGGCAGTGCCGACGTTCGATGTGTATTCCCAGCGATCCCCGGCAAGTCTGGTAGTCTGGCCAAAGAACGGCGGTACGAGCTTAATGCGCCAACATTTGCCATGGTGGTGCTGCTTCTCTTCAACGATCTCGAGGACTCGGAATCGTTGACGTTTGAGCAAATCCAAGAGAAGACCAATATTGCGACCGCGGACCTTATGAAAACTCTCACAGCTATTGCCATTGCTCCCAAGTCTCGAGTGTTACTTAAGGAGCCCCTTACAAAGTCAATCAAACCTACCGACAAGTTTTCGTTCAACGCCGTGTTCCAGAGCAAGGCGATCAGAATCAAGGCGCCCATTATCAATGCAGTTTCCAAGGTTGAAGACACGACAGAGAGAAAGAATACTGAGGACAAGAACAACCAGACGAGAGCTCACATTGTGGATGCTGCAGTTGTGAGAATCATGAAGTGAGTTTTGTTACTTTGACTACTTTGTTGAAACGATACTAACGATCATGTTTAGGTCCCGCAAACAACTCAGTCACTCGCAGCTCATCAGCGAGGTTCTCACGGTTCTCCAAGGTCGTTTCCGACCAGACGTGTCTCTCATCAAGAAGCGCATAGAAGACCTCATCGCAAGAGAGTATCTCGAGCGACCGGATGAAGATGGTGCCCCGTCGCTGTACCGCTATGTGGCATAGATTTCTCAGGGTGTTGATACGATTACGAATGACGAAGAGAATATACATTTTGCTCAAAATACTGCAAGGCGTTTGGAGGATCACCGCTGGTTTAGCGAAGCATTTGCAAGACTATAGTCACCGGGGGAAACGAGTCTTGGACATGGAGCGGAAAGCGGGTGCAGGAGCATGAGACGCTCCTTTAGAAAAAACTGTATGTAGCTACCAAGCGTAGTCCAGGGAATGGGCACAAGTGCAAAAGCTTTTGGGTTCATGTTTGTATCCATGCAGCCTTGGATGTTGAATGTCTCGTTAGGTAGAAATGTAAAAGCCCATCGCCAAAACGTTTGGCAGTACCCCAAGAAGAACGGCAAGAAGCATGTCTAGTTGTTTTTGAAGCAAGTGTATGATGGTTCAACAAAGGATCCTATTTTGGGTATCCTGCGGTAATGCAATGTAAGGTAGTCTCTTCTTCAAGGGAGATGTTCAAAATGTAGGTAGGTAGGGCGACTTGTGACTGGAAAGAAGGGTCACGTGACAAGACATAGTGGGTGGCTCAAAGTAGGGAAGCTGGCGATGAGGCTTGCATCACCAATCCCATTGACGATTTTCACTTGACGTCGTTAAACTCACGAAATTACACTCTTCTTTTTGTCGAGACCCTCTGGAATTTTAGATACGAGTCAATCATCGACGAGAAAGGCCGTTTTGATACCTAAAAGGCGACGAAACCACACCCTTGGTCCAATTCTTCACTGAACAGCTCTCCCCCGCCATGCTTTTCTTCAGGTACGCAGGCACTTTCTTTCCCCCTGTCATAAGACAACTCACAAACTCTTTTATTATTTGTTCTTTTAATTAATTTTCCCTTTTTTCTCGGGGGAGTATTTTCTAACACGTTGACGCCGCAGCTTCTTCAAAACCCTCATCGACCACGAGGTCACGGTCGAGCTGAAGAACGACATCCAGCTCAAGGGCGTGCTCAAGAGCGTGGACCAGTACCTCAACATCAAGCTGGACGACATCCAGGTCGTCGAGGAGCTCAAGTATCCCCACCTTGTACGTGGCCCAGCTCCTCCCCTCCCCAAAATGAGAACTTGTCTACTTTTGTAGCTTGGTTTGACTGATTTTTACCTGTCAGAGCTCAGTCAAAAACGTCTTTATTCGAGGTTCCGTGGTGAGGTACGTCCACCTCCCGGCTGCGTCGGTGGACACGCAGCTGCTCGAGGACGCGACCAGGAGAGGTAAGCCACTCCTCCCTAAAGCTCACAGTATCCTGGAAGTGGGAGTGCTAATGGCTATTACAGAAGCGGCAGCTCAGCAAGCCAAGGCCAAGTAAAGTCCGGTTTCGTTCGTGAGGAAGAAAAAGGGGACACACATCAGGAGTTTACTGAAAGCGTGATTGCATTCCTGAGATTGCCCCTTTTTTCTTCTGGGAGGGAGTGGCCTATTGCTTATAGAGTACGGCTAGGTAGGCAGGCAATCAAGTATTGACCTAAAGTAGCAAGACTGGGAGGGTTCATGCGGCGTTGGCTCCTGATGGATGAATGAAATGCTCTTTGTTTCTCACCCCGTGCTGTCAGCCATGTCTACATGTGACCGTGGTAGTATGCAGAAGGAGTGACATTCTGGGACGACTCCCGATATCGAGGTCATCTCGGGTTATCATGCAACCCCGACGCAAGGTCATTTATTGGAGTCTATTACAAGTCGTGGTATATCCAGTCCATCACCACCAAGCGCCTCCTCCTTGACCCGACTTCCCCTCCCAAAGACTGTTGTCTTGGTCTTCGTCTTCCCCCTCTATCAATGGTGTGACGAGGCCCCCTTTTCTCCTCTCCGACATCCACCGATCTGTCCATGCCTTCATCATCTTCCTCGACTTTTCGCTACCCACATTGACCGTCGGTATAACCTTTTCGATCCTCAAGCTCATGACGAACATGGCCAGCTCACGGAAGCTGCTGTGTTCCGAGTAGGGCACCCCGAAGCACATGGCTTCCTTTGTGCTGCCTCTCTGCGCCACAAAATCCTTGTAGCCAAAGCGCGTCCGCCACCCTTTCCCGTGTAGAATCTGCTCGGTTTGGATGCTGCCAGGTGAGGTATTGGCACTGACTGCTTTGCCATTGGTCGGTCGAAAGTTCCAACCACTCGGTCGGAACCCCACGATGCGGCTAAAGTGAGGCCGGTAGCTGTGGAGGTAATCCTGGAGCGTCTCGGCACGGATCTCCATGAGCATTTGCATGTGAACTTGGGCCTCGATGGGATCGGAGGTGAGAAGCGCTGATAGCTCTGGGTCACCTAGCTGCTTGCAAATCTTAATCTTTCCCGGCGACGCAAATATCTTCGAGTTCAAGGCCTTTGCAATCGCCACGCAAATACGTTCTTTTCCAATCGAATAAGTACCACATATTACTAGAAGACGTTGCTGGGGCCCCTTCTTTGTCTCGGACTGAACATTTTCCTTGTCCTTGGTGCTGTGGAAGAACTTGCTGACGGTTGGTGTCCCCGAAGCATTTGCCGTTTTATCCCACACATCGTCTGCACAGTTGGAGTCGGGTGACATGGAGGCGCAGAGGTCGGCGCAAGCCTTTATCACGTCATTCTGCGGTGGAAAAGAATACCGCGGGTTGAGATAGGTTGTGTCAAGATAACAGATATCAATCTTTTGCTGCTTGAGTTTCCCAGAAACCGAATCGACGAGGTTCGGTTTCAAGAGACGGTGTTGAACGTGAGCAGGACAAGCCCGAAAGTCGCCGCAATGAAGGATACGCTGCACGCGGCTGCCTTGACCTTTGCCCATAGTTTTCTGGAAGAGGAAAAGCGAGCTGCCAGGGCAATGGTTTGCGGGAATCATGACAACCGAGGCACCCTCTGTTCCGGGGATATCGTAGGACTTCTCAAAGTCGAGCTCTACGACCCATTTCGCAGCGGTCCGAAGTTGTTGCTTGACAAGACTGCCAGTGACTTTGCTGCAGTATATCGGACCATGTCTCCAACTTGCCGTCAAGCCAATGTAGTGGTCGCTGTGGAAATGACTTAGAAAGTAAGCCTTGCATCCTTCCACGGCGCCGTAACGGAAAGCATCCACACAAATCGAGAAATTTGGCATGATCTTGTAAAAAGGGCACGTCCTCTCATACGCAGGCCGACCCCGAGACTTGTTCTCTGCAGCAGCAGCAGTCGCCCACGCAGTGTCTTCAGCATTGTTGGACATGAGCTTCGAAAAGGCAGATTTGGGGGCGCTGCTGGGGGTATTGAGCTCTAGTGGGTTGGCCTGTCCAGGTCTCGGCACAGCAGCCCGGGCAAAACGTTTGCTGATTTCGCCAGATTCAACCTCAGGTGGTTCTTCCTGTTTCCCTGGTGGCTCGACCTTCTTTGGTATCTTCCCTTTCGCTGGGCTCTTCTCCTTTCGAGGTAATGGAATTGGGTTGCCATCGAGACATGAATTGACATGACGGGTGGCCTCGTCTGTTGAGATACCGACCAAGCTGCCGTTGCATATTGGGCAACTCTCTATCATTCCGTCGTCGATCGGATAATGACCAAGGTCCTCGCTCGAAAATCCTGCCTCTTCAGCCTCTAATCGAGCTTGTTCCTGCATGAAAAGCATTTCTCGCATTTCTTCGCCTTCGAAATCGCCAGTGTCGAGTCCCAATGCGTCATCAAATTCCCCGAGATCATTGAACTGCTCATCAATCGAATCCTCCTGCTTCAATACCGGCGTTTCATAAACATTATCCTTCTTCACATCCTTAGCAAAATCGTCCAGTTGAACCTCAAGTTTAGGGGGAGGCTCCGCACATTCCGGGGTTTTCTCAGATTTCATTGGTATGCTATAGGGGGTGGGATCATCCGTCTCGTCCTCACTGTCGGAGTCCATCACAAAGCCAGTCTTGATTCGTGACTTGGGAGTTTTTAAAGACTTGGGTTTAGGGGTTTCCCCTGAAGATGACTCCAGCTCTGTAGATTTCTCTTCCTTGATTGGCGATTCCTTCTTCGGTGACTCTTCAGGCTCCTGGCTCAGCTTTCTCTTCTTGCTGGGCGAGTCGACCTCATTGTAACGTTCGGCATCGTGGGTATCGTGGGCATCGTAGATTTCTTCCTCGACATTCGTATTTGTTTCCGATGCGACCCCAAGGAACAGAGAACCTTCTTTATTTTCGACCTTTTTGAAAAAGCTCAGTATGCTTGCATTTGGTTTAGCAGCTTTCTTGGCAAAATTCCCACTGGGGGCGGGTTTCTTGGGTGTGTGGGATCGATTGGATTTCGTTGACGCAACCATGGTTGAGGTTGAAGTTGAGCTTTATTGGCTGCGCTCGAGGCCACAAGATATGATATATAAGACCCAAGCTGCAGGAATACGGAGGCCCAGACAATGCTTAAGCCAAAGAAAAAAAAAGACTGGCTGATCAGTTGCGCTGGAAATGGAAAAGCTGGATGGTTTTCGAGGAGGCGAGGGATCGAACTGGATCAGAATGGGATCAGGGATTCAGCCACTCAACGCGAGATCGCGCCCGTGGGAAAGCGGGTATCGCGAAGTCACATGACATGGGAGAGACCAATCTACGAATACCTTGTAAGGTGCAATGGCATTTGCGAACAGACCTTTGACAACATCTGAGGCTCATTATTTTATTCTCATATAATTAGTCGTCTATATACTTCACCGTACTCAGTATTATTCGCTTCTTGTTCTTTTGCTCATTTACCAAGTTATACTCATGCTTGTACCTGACGGAAATGTCCAGAAACAATTCCCGCCTTGAGATTAAACCACTGACGACTTGACTCAACGAATTTGGGCGGAATGTAGCCACAAGGTCAAATAAATGGAGTAGGAGAGAAGCCCAAATTGACGTCCCCCCAACGTGATGGGATTGTTTACTCTTGAACCGATTATGCCTGCTTTTCCTCCAATGTGCACTCCCTCGAGATTGAAACTATTTACACGTGGTCTTCTCGACTTTTTGGTGTCCCAATCGCTATCGGGTCCTCCGACCTTAGTCAAAGAAAACCCATGAGACGCCACTGAGACTCAGGTCTTACACAAACTTAACCCCTTGTCCACCTCGACTCGGTTCACCGCCCCAATTGATGAGCCATTGAGCCCTCTCGAGAATAAATAAACCTGACACTGCAATGACTTGTGAGTAGTTCTCCCCTTTTGCCCTCCGTATTGCTTCCCCTCGCTGAGTCTTTGACTCCCGTTCAATAGCCATGCTCCGCACCTGGGCCGAGCTCCAGCACGCAACGCCCATCCCGGCCGGGATACCAGCCTCAAAGGGCATCCAGATGCTTCACGACCACGAATTCTTCCTCCACTGTGATCCGCACATGGTCAACTTTGAACTCGTCCCCGAGCCGTCGGAGCCCTCGTCCCCGCCGCCCGAGGATCGCCAGGTTCGCCCCGTCTCACCGCCCCAGGTCTACTCGGTCACGGACAGAGTGCACACTCTGCCGGCCGGCCTCTGGGACTCGGACGTTGTCAGCACGTATGAGTTCTTCAACCTGGACGACGGCATCTTTGTACGCCTGCAGAGCCCCCTCAGCGTGGTGATGGAGACGGTGTGGCGGATAAGAGAGAGCAACAATGGGGACCTCGAACTGGTCGAGGATGTCATGATCAAATGCTCGAGATTGCTGATTGGCGTCGTCAAAGGCACCTGCGAGTCTGGATGGAAGGACATTCACAAGAAGATGGTCGAACGGGTTGGTGAGCTGTAGTAGAATCACAACTGGATGAGCCAGCAAGTACCATTAGAT
>JALNIO010000459.1:0-58166 GCA_023509875.1 Rugonectria rugulosa
AGGTGCTGGCTCCGTCTGTTGTCGCCCGTGTTTCGCATTTGTGTTCTCGTCCTCCCAAAACTCGATCTTGCCCAACCTCACGCACTCATCAACCCCCCTTTCCATCCCCATTAGTTGCTACTTCCTTTCACCTTTGCTTTGATCTTGGCTAATAATGGCCTTCCCTTGGAAGAATATAGCGGGCGGTGCCCTCGCCTATACTCTTCTACGAACCTGGGCAGAGGATGAATGGTCGCGGTCGACGGTGACGACGTCGTTTTCCCTGGCGTGGACCTCTGGGCTCGTTCTATGGGGAGTCTGGGCCGTCTGGGTGTATCCTCTTTTCGTGTCGCCGCTGCGACACCTCCCTGGCCCTACCAACAATCATTGGCTGTTTGGCCAGGGTAAACGTATACTTGCCGAGCCTTCGGGCGTGCCAATGAGGAAGTGGTAGGTCATATCAAGCATCTGCATCAACGTACATGGTTCAGCGGCCAAGTGAGGACTAATTAATCTGCTACAGGATCAACGAGATTCCCAACGATGGCGTCATTCGATATCGCGGTCTCTTCAACCAAGAACGCCTTCTAATTGTTTCTCCCAAGGCTATGGCCGAGGTGCTAGTTACCAACAATTACGCATTTCCCAAGCCAGGTCAGGTCCGATATACTCTCGGTCGCCTTCTGGGCGTAGGTATATTGCTTGCCGAGGGCGAAGAACACAAGCTGCAACGGCGCAGTCTGACGCCGGCTTTCGCCTTTCGACATGTAAAGAATTTGTATCCAGTCTTCTGGCAAAAGGCTTGCGAGGTGACGCAGGCCATGACGGCAAGCTTTGGAACCAATGGAGAAACGCAAGCCGAAATCATGTCGTGGGCTTCCCGCGTGACGCTGGATATAATTGGAGTTGCAGGCATGGGAAGAGATTTCGGTGCCATCCAGGACGAGAACAGTCGACTCGCCAAAACGTATAGGTCCGTTTTCAAGCCGTCGAGGCAAGGTCAGATTTTGGCGTTGCTTGGATTTATTCTTCCTCTCTGGCTCATCAACAAGCTGCCGGTCCAGCGTAACGAGGATATTCACCATGCAGCCAGCGAGATTCGTGCCGTATGCAGAGACCTGATCCGTGAGAAGAAGGCAAAGATGATCAACAAGGAAGAGGCAGATGTCGACATCCTGTCGGTGGCTCTCGAGAGTGGCGGATTTTCAGATGAAAACCTCGTTGACCAGCTCATGACTTTCCTCGCCGCTGGACATGAGACTACAGCGTCAGCCTTGACGTGGGCCATCTACATGCTCTGCCGATATCCCGAGGTGCAAAGTCGGCTACGAGAAGAGGTTCGGGAACGATTACCGTCTGTGGATTCGGATGCCGATATCACTAGCATGGATATCGATCGAATGCCCTATCTCAACGCTGTATGCAACGAAGTTCTTCGTTACTACGGCCCCGTACCCGTTACCCTCCGCGAGGCTGTCCACGACACTACCATTCTCGGCCACCCGGTCCGTAAGGGAACCCGCATCATGCTGGTGCCGTGGGCGACCAACTTTGACCGCGAGCTCTGGGGCCCAGACGCTGAGACATTCAATCCGGAGCGCTGGATGCCCTCGACGCCAACGGGCGAAACCAGCGCGGCCGATAGGAACCGCACCTCGGCCGGCGCCGCTGCCAGCGGAGGCGCCAGCAGCAACTACGCGTTCCTGACATTCCTGCATGGCCCACGAAGCTGCATCGGGCAGAGCTTCGCCAAGGCCGAGTTTGCCTGCCTCTTAGCGGCATGGGTGGGACGGTTCGAGTTTGCGCTCGCGGACCCGGCGCTGGAGGACGAGACGAAGCTGGAGATTCGGGGCGGTGTGACGGCGCGACCTGCAAAGGGGATGCACGTCAGAGTCAAGGTCGTGAGTGGATACTAATGAGAGGAGAGGATGAACTCAGTGCGACGGCACAGTGCACCACGAGAAGCACATGTTCCTTGGGCGTCAAAGATGTTGTTTTTGGATTGGTTTCATTAGGACGTCGCGAATTATAGGCTGTTCCTGTAAAATACGATACGATAAACGAGCAATTGGGTTAGGTAGGTAGGTCAGGCTTGGGCTAAATGTCTCTATTGGAGTGTGGGTTTGTTGGATGATTGGGTGTTACTGCTGTATATAGCGTGTACCTACGTATTTCAGATACTACCTACCTTGGCATCTACACAGCAATTGGATGCCTTAGTTAGGTCATATCAGGGGCCGACCCGGATGGAAATGGAATTGTCAATGGTATGGGGTTTTCTCCATGTTTGTGAATAACTTGCATTCCAACCTTGCCCGTCTTACACCTGTAGGTCCTTCGTGTGGGTGATTTGGAGAACTAATGGCTGAAAAGGGCACAATGCAATTGTGAGACAAAGGGCGGTAACTATGGCCCGCACTTCAATCCCGCCTTAGAGGCCGAAGGTCCAATCAGCTAATGGTATGACAAGCGTCAGCAGACGAGAACTTTGATGCAATTATCCCGAGTTTCTGGGATGCGATACTCGACTCAATCAGACTATGCGGTAACTTACATGAGTCTAGGGTAAGATGACGCGCACTGGCTGGTAATGAGCAATCCAACCGAAGCGAGAGGCGCCACTCAGCGGCCTCCAGAAAGGCCATTCGCACGTGTCCCTGCATGTGACTGCCAGCTGGCATTGAGTGGAGCGGAGGCACCCACTGGACCAATGTGTGACGGCCTGACTGATTAATGAGTCTGTGGTGGCCATTGGAGTCATTTATATGAGATGTTGTTCAGCGTGCACATTTTTATCGACCTGCGTGTGAGAGGTTTCTCCCAGATGCTGCATAACTACACGGTTAGAGCCCTGCCGTTAAACGCCCAGCAACAGTATTCGCGCTTCTTCGTTTCACTCACGACAGCGCTTACAGGGCTGAGACGCTCCAGCAGCCTCGTCTCTTCCCTCGCTTCCAGGTCTTCGCCCAGCGACAGATCCCATCCATCCATCCAATCTCAAGCGACCCACCACTGTCTCGTTGAGCCACATACTCGGAGGACTGGGCTACGAACTGGACCAACGACTGGGCCTAGCGCCTCGGTCGGGTAGAACCACCCCCAGCCACCGCCTCTTTAGCGGGCCGGAGCGACGGGGTCCCCCAGCAGGAGCTGACTGAAGCAGCCAAAACAAAAACATCGTCAAAACATCACAGTTTGCCCATTCGATAACGGGCGCATCAACGGCACAATGATGCGAGGAAACCGTCCCCGGAGCCCAGAGGGCGACCGGCGACGGCGATATGATCCTCGAGACTCGCGTCAACCGCCCGCCGACTACGGGCTGCCACCTCAACATCAACACCAACACCAGCCGACGATGCCTACGTACAATTACCCGCCACCACCACAGCAGTCACCTCCAGAACCACGTCGTCAATACCGACGTGATCCTCCCTCACCAAGCTTTTCCTTCTCCAGTACAAGTTCCGAAGATGTGGTGGACATTTCGCGGTACAAGGACACGAAACAGTTTGGAGGTATTCTCAACACATTTTTCCGCGCCCCTTCCGAAAACCATAGGCGTCGAAAGGCCAAGAAGAAGCGGCGCGTTCTCTACTTTGGAAACTCGTCGTCGTCATCGGTCAATTCGGACATGGCCTATGGCGCCGGCTACTTGAAACGCGCAAAGAGTCGCAGCTTCAGTCCTCGCAGCAGGAGGTCTTCGCAAGAGTATCGAAGACCCGATGTGCCGCCGCAACTTCCCCCGAGGAGAGAGCAGCAGCGGGAGCACGCGCGCCCAAAGCACAAGAAGAGTGCTGACGAGGAAATCATGGCTCTCGGCCGTCAACTGACTGACTTTGCCAAGCGACAAAAGCACGAGGATGAGCAACGCCAATCTGGCAAGGGCAAGGCCGCGTTGGCGTTGGGTGCTGCGGGCGCGGTTGGCGCCTCCATGATGGCCTCCAAGTATGGTCGCCAAAAGTACAGCCAGAGCTCAAGTCGTGGCATTGGCAGCTCAAAACCGCACCGCGATTATTCCGACGATGAGTCAGATTGGGAGGACGCGTCTGATGATGAGTCTTCTTCAAGTAGCGATGATGTAGACTCGGGTCTCGCCTATGGCGCCGCGTCCACATCGCATAGTGTCAAACCTGTGACGGCTGCCATCGCGGCTGCGGGAGGCGCGGCGGCTGCGGCAGGCATGTCGTCGTATCATCGATCCGACGTGGACTCTCCCTCATATTATCAATCTTACTCACACAAGAGCTCTGTCGTCGACCCTCGTCTTTTTGGTCCCTACAACTCGCTTCGTGGAATGATCAACACGCCTTGCGGCTTCAAGGACCAAGACGAAGCATCTCATCGTTACCGTTTGTCGACAACTCACCAGGCCTCCTTCCAAGAGGGGTATCATGACTCTGCTCGGCTCGATACTCACCGGATATCTGCCACCTCCTCGTCGCGGCAAGATGTGTCGCATCCCGTTCGCCCTGCTCCTGTCCCCCTTCAGCAGCCTATCCCAATCGTGCCCGTTTCTTCAAAGGTTTACAATGCCGAGAAGTACGAGGAACGAAAGGGCTCGCGCTACTCTCATGAGAAGGCTGATGAGAAGAGCGATTGGGGCAAGGCTGCTGCTGCCGGCCTCGCTGCCGCCGCTATTGGTACGGCAGTTGCGTCTTCATCCTCGCGCAAGGAGGAGAAGCATGAGAGCCGGCTCTATGAGGACGAGAAACGGGAGCGAGACTCGAAACGTCGAGATCGCTACGATGAGCGTCAACGCAAGGAGCTGGAGCGTGAGCAGGACGCCCGCACCTCAAAGTACGAGCCTTACACGGCCAACTATGACTCGTACACCTCCAAGTACACTGATGACCGAGACTCCAAGAAGTCTTCACGACGTGATGATCATGATGATACCATTAGAAAGAGAAAGGAGAAAGAAACTGAAGTTGTAATTATACCCCACAAGGACCAAGTGCCCTACGATCGCCGTGTGGAGGAGACAAAGGTTGAACCTCGATTGGACTCACTTACCGAGACTCGCAAGTATGCTACCCAGGATGCGCGCAAAGAGCTTCCCCCATCAGCCGTGGCAGGCCAAGAAGTTGTTGCGGGAACGAGCAAATCCACCCAAGAGACTTCGAGGCCAGCCATCGACCCCTTCCAGTACCAGGTTGATGATGATGCTTTTATGACCCCCCAATTCGGCACACCGCACCGACCGCTAACGCCCACGATCGTGACGGTGGACCGTGAACCCACGTTTGATGACTCGCCGCCAGCATCACCGGCGGCAGACACGAGGTTGAGTCGCAAGGATTCTTTTGAGATCGAGAAGAAAGCCGAGGAGCAACGAAGGGAATCGAAGAATGTATCACAGTCCAAGGAGCTACGACGAATTCACGAGTATGAGGAAGAGGAACAGAAGGCTAAGGCAATCTACGAGGAGGCTAAGCACTCCACCATTTCAGCTCCCGCAGCAGCTATTGTGTCGGCCATAGTCGCCGAACACGAGCGTTCAGAGGAGCGAAAGGACGAGACCTCCGGATCTACATCTCGAGACACCAGCTCTAGAAAACGTGACGCCGTTCAAGAGGAAGCAGACAGGTACTACCGAGAATCTGTGATTGCTCGAAGGATCGCCTCCGACGAGGTTCGCTCCCGAAGTTCCTCACCGGAAGTCTCTGTCGTGGATAGGTGGCGAGAAAGCGGAGAAGAATCGTTCGCCATTGTCACGCCCCCCGAGATCGAAGAGCACGAGAAGGAACACAAGAACAGTATCTACGACGGTCCTAATGCGGATGTGAGGATCGATAACAAGATTTTCCCTCATGACGAACACCGCTTCCGCACTTCGCCAACGGATATTTCAGTTCCACTCTTCAAATCAAGAGATCCTTCTGCGGAACGGGAGCGACCTCTTCTGAACCTGGTTTATCCTACCCCCGTCCCCAGCCGAGAGCCATCGCCAAGCCCCGCTCACAAGGAGGCACCCAGGGAGGTTAAACCAGAACCGGAGCCGGAACAAGAACCAAAGCCAGTGCCAGTCTCAGAGCCAGAGCCTCGTGAGCCCGAAGTCGAGGACTTCGTCCTCGGACCCAAGGGCGAGTTCGTCCCGGCAGTTTCTGTTGCCAAGTCCGTTACATGGGGTCCGAATGAGACCAAGAGCTTTGAGGTTGAGACACCTGATATCAGGAGTGACTCCGAGGGCTACATCGCTAGTGAGAGCACCGATAAACCTCGTCCACGCCTCAACCCGGCGAGCCGATGGGGAGCTATTGCTGCAGCTATGGCATTTAGCTCCAAGGAGCCGATCAACGAGCCCGAGTTCGATCTTCCTCCTGCTCAAGACAAGGACTCTGCTATTGAGGGTAGCCGAGACATTTCTGTGCATCCTGCCCAGGTTTACGCTGATGACTCGAGCCAAGAGCCGCCAGTTCCTGGCCCCAAGCCTACCAGTCCACGGATGGAGCAGATGCCTGGCAGTTATGCAGATGACCTTGAGTTTGCAGCGACCCTGGCCGCTGGTTTGAAGGACACCGGCTTCGATCCTAACATGGTCATCGACGATCCCACGTACGCTCGACGTGAATCACCCCCCGGAGTTCAGGATGCCAACGGTGATCACTCGTGGTACAAACGACCTTATGTCGAGGGTATCACTGATTTCCCCGAGGCTCCTATCAAGCCATTACCTGATCAAGGATTCGTTCTTGGTGAGGTAGAGACCCCGACTCCCCGTGAAGAGAGCAATGTTTCCCTTGAGAAGTCCCGTGACTATGTGCCCAGCGCGCTGGCCTCTGATCCTCTTGGATCACCGACTGATGAGGTTATCGCCCGTGACGATTCGTCGTCGGACACTCGACACAACAAGAGGGAGCAGAGACGACGGGAAAAGGTGGTGGTTGTTCAGGATGATGGTACCAGCCGTCTCGAAGAGGTTGACCCTGAACCGAGCCGGGATGCTTTGGAGAAGGTCTGGGAAAACACTCCCAGACATAGATCCAAGAAGAATCGAAGAAGCCGGGAATTTGAAGATGCCCAGGTTTTCGAGCCAATTGAATCTCGGCGTGAGCATCGGTCTTCTCGGGACTACCCCCCGCGAGAGGCACGGTCTGATGATGAATGGGATGCTCCTAAGCACCATGAAAGGAGAAGTCGCAGCTCTCGCAAGGATGATAGTCTGTCGAGTGCCGTACCATCTGCCCTAGCTCTCGGAGCCCTTGCTTATGCTGGCCATCGCATTGTCAAAGACTCATCAAGGTCACCTTCACGAGAGCCCAGATCCGATGACGAATGGGATACGCCCAGGAAATCAAGGAAGCATAGAAAAGACCGGGTTTACAACGACGACGACAGATCTCGCGTTTCTGCACCTGTCGGCGGCTATGACAAACATCACCGCAAGAGCTCCTCGCGTGATATAAGGTCTGATGATGAGTGGGAGACCCCTAGAAAGTCGCCCAAGTCCACGAGAGACCCATACGGGTCACCTACGCGTGAGGCAACTCCTTCAGAAATCTCTTCGAGCAGCCGCAGGAGTAAACGAGAAAAACGAAGGAGCGGGACTGAAGACGATCTTTATGCGAAGGACGACAGCCCGAGAGAACGGCGACGTGGTCAGTTTGACGATAGAGATGTCAGCTCTGTCGTTTCGGAATCCCGGCGTGACGATCGCAATCGTGAGAGAGGACACAGACGCAGGTCTTCTCGATACGATGACGATGACGTGAAATCTGTGGCCTCTGCACCTGGTTCTGCATCTCGTCGAAGCAGAGATGTGAAGGATCGCAAAGACCCAGAGAGGAGATCCAGTGGAGTCTTCTCCAGCCTTTTCAAGTCGAAGGACAAGAAGCGGGATTCTTTTTTAGATAATGCCGACACCCTTGGCGCGGGTGTCGGCCTGGCGGGTGCGGTCGTTGTTGCGTCCAGCGCTGCCCACGCCGATGCCACTGAAGTTCCCAAGGATGAGGAGCACGATGTCCCCGTTGGTCTCCGTCGCGCCCCAAGTTTCTCTTCCTTCGACCCCGAGATTGTTCCTAGAGCCATCAAGCCTGCCATTGATCCTCAGTATGGCGACCTTCTTCCCCTTCCTCCAAGCGAACCAAGCAGTCCCATCTCCGCGCCAGGAGATCTGCCAGACCTTCCTGAAAGCCGACCTGACACCCCTCCCGAAGAGCGCGCTAAGCAACGCGAGCTTCTCGCTCACAAGCGACACCGGAGCATCCATGATACCCCTACAAAGTCACCCAGCCAAACTGCGATTCCCATCCAGTTGCGACTTGGCCAGCGCACCCCACTCCCTGGATCTCCAGTCGCTCATAAGGCTTCTCCTGTCCTTTCTCCCGTTACTCACCTTCTTGAGTCTCCCAATAGTTCGAGACGATCAGCTCGTCCCACGTCCTGGGATAGCACTCGCGAGTTTAAGCCCTTGTACTTGGTTGAACACTCCAGTCGTCTGCCACCTGTGGATCAGCTAGCATTGCCAGAGCTGCCACCAAGCGAAGCCAGTGAGGCCGAGTCGCGAGGATCTCCTGAATCAGAATATCATCGCGACGTAGACTACTTTGGTCCCAGTCTCATGGGTCCCGGTATCATGGGCGCGCATTTTGCAGACCATCCTCTACAACTTGATACTAATATCCCGCGAGCCACGCCGCCAGATGACGAGGCGGAATCTGAAGAGTTGACTCCCCGTGCGGAAAATGCACCCGAATTCCCAGCTTACGCTATCGAAGAGGCTGCACAGGCTGATCGTGAGACCTCTCGCGAGTTTGGTTTCATGCATGATGTGCCGAGAGAGATTTCTCAGGAGCCCATCGTTGCGAAGGCCGAGCCGAAACCCGCCGATTCGTTGGTCAAAGACACGAGTTTTGGTCTCCATGACTTGAACCTACCCCCCTCTATTGATTCACTGGACTTTGCTCATGAAGCCCACACAACCGAAGAGTTTCCTGCCTCGAAAGAGTCCCGCGACTCAGAAGTGACTACTGAGGGAACTCCCGAGATTCTGCCTCCGCCTGCTGCCGAGCAGACCGTGGAGCAGCTTGTGGAAGCTGAGAAACAGCTAGAGATTGAGCAGGCTAAACCGGAGCTCATTGTTGAGCCGGTTAGCGAACCTATTGTTGAAGAGTCTGCGGTTGAAGTAGTCGATAAGGGGCCTGTCATTGAGGCGTCCTCTAAAGAGCCTTCTCCCGAAACAGTCACCGAGACTAGCAAGCCTCCAGAGGTGGCGAAGGATGCTATAATGGAGCCCATTGCTATAGTTTCAGAAGAGCCTCTGACTGCCTCACATGCCGAGGTGGTGGAATCTATGACTGAGGTTGCTTCTGCAAAGGAAGTTGAAGCCAAGGAGCCTCCTCTGGAGGGCGAGTTTGAGCCTAGCAGCACTACGTTCAAGCATGCTGAACCAACGACGGAGGTCGCCGTTGAGAAGGGCTCTGCTCATGTTGCCGAGCCATTTGTTGATTTCACCGTCGACCCTGTTGAAGCTACTCCTGATGATACCGTTTCCGAGCCTGTAACCGAAGTGCTTTTTGAGCCTGCCGACTATGCCACTGAAGAGGCCGCAAGAGATGAGCACGCAGGTGACGTCATTCCTGAATACATCACTGAGCGCTTCGTGGAGCCCCTTGACAATGTAATCAGAGGCGCTGAGGAAGTTGACAACCCAATTGAAAATGTTCCTGGCGATGTCACTCCTCAGCCCAGCCCTCAGATCACGGCGATCGATGCGGTATCCGACATTTCGGCTGGGCCTCCAGGGAAGCCTTTCGAAGAAGCGACCGGCGAAGATATACTTGCAACTGCTCCGGAGCCTGCACTGGAGACCCCTGCACAACTGGAGACATCAACGGCTGATGAGAATTTAAGTCGCGAAGTTCCTTCTGAACTCAGTGAGCCTGCTGCTGGGCTTGTAACTGAACTTGAGAAAGCGCCTTCCGCCGAACAACTGCCTCAAGAATCTGCTCCTGAACCTGTCGAACTGAGCCGCGAGCCCCTTGCCGAGACCAAAGAAGCTATTCCAGACACTGCCCCCGAAACCTTGGAGCCATTGTCTGAGCCTGCTCCTGCTCCTGCTCCTGCTCCTGCTGAGGAAACTTCCAAGGCCGGGAATGAATTCACTCAAGAAGAGTGGGATGCCCTCACAGCGAAGGACAGGAAGAAGATCAGGAAGAACCTCAAGAAGAAGGGCCTCGAACTCTCTATTGTCGCTACTGCAGCAGCTGTCGCAGCCGCTGCAGTAGCCCCTGCAATTGAGGAGGCTCCAAAGGAACCCGAGATCTCGAAGACTGAACAATCGATTTCGACGGAGGATGCTGCACCAGAGGAAACTATTGCCGAGCCCGAAAAGCCCGTGGTCCAGGACTTCTCTACAGAGGGAGAGTCCGTCAAGACACCGCCAGTTGAGCCTCAGCCTGAGCCTGAAAAGCCCGTGGACCAGGACTTCTCTTTAGAGGGAGACTCCGTGAAGACACCGCAAGTTGCGCCTCAGCCTGAGCCTGTCGAAAAGGAATTGGGCCCTTCCGAGGGGGAGGAACCCTTACACAAGACCCTGGGTGCTCCGAACGTCAGTGAAGAAGAATCAAGGACTGCCGAAGAAGTGGATATCCCTGCTTCCGAAAAGGACTCAGAAGCCATTATTGAGCCCGCTGCACCAACAACTGCATCAGATTCTCAGGAGCCTGCAGAGACTCCTGTAACCCAGGAAGTAGCAGACGTTGATGCTCCACCACAACCTAAAAAGAGCAAGAAAAAGAAGAAGAAGGGCAAGACCACGGCTCCAGCAGAAGACGAACCGGCACCGGCACCAGCATCAGTCCAGCCTGAGCCTGTCGTGGAAGTGGCGCCCAAAGACCTTGTGAAAGACTCCTCGGCACAGACCAGTGTCTCTCAGGAGGAGCATGAAGGTCCTGAAGCCGAATCGGGTCTCATTGAACCCTCTCGTGAGATCAAAGATGAGCCTGCGCCTGAGCCCGCGCCTGAGCCCGCGCTTGAGCCGGTCCCCGAGCCAGTCCCCGAGCCAAAGCCTGAACCCCGTGCTGCACCCGCACCTGCTCCAGCTTCTAGATCTAGTGGACTCTGGTCCTTCTTCGGATTAGGAGGCAAGTCCAAGGCTCCTTCACCACCACTTGACGAGGCGAAGAAGGCCCCCGAAGTGACTGAGCCTGAGGAGGCTCCTTTAAATGACGTGGACGACGTGGACGACGTGAAGCCTGTTGCAAAGGTAGAGCCAGAATCTCCTTCGAAGTCAAAGAAAAAGAAGAAGAAGAAGAAGGATGTACAATCCGAGGACCCCTTGCCTTCTGAGACACCCGAAATCACCGCTTCGTCTGAAGAACCGCAGACTGTCGTAGCCGAGCAGGGTGCTCCGCCTGTGGACACTGATACTGCAGAGGCCTTGCCTCACGGAACCTCTGAACCCATCGAACTCGAGCGCTCTGTTCCTGTTGATGAGACGCCTGCTACCGTTTCTGAGTCTGTGGTTGAACCCGAGGCTACACCTGAAGCCCTGCCGCCCCACGAGGTTGATGCTGCAACGCAGTTGCCTAAAGAGCCTGCGGAACCTATCTCGACTGAAGATATTCCCGCCGCTGAACCTGAGACTGCAGCTGAAATCGGAGTGGTGCAGCCTGAAGACGTTGAGGTGACCAAGGACTTGGTGAACGAGGCTGCAGAGCCAACATCAGCTGACGCAGTCCCTTTAACCGAACCAGAAACATCTCAATCTGCAGAGACTGATGCTGTAAAGGACCTGACACAAGACACAATGGAAGTGATTCCTGCTACCGAGGTTCCTGTTCTTGAACCTGAGGCTGCTGTCGAGCCCGAGGCCCGGCCTGAAGAGGCTGCACAGTCTGAGGAGCTCGTCGCAAAGGATTTGCCACAGGAGACGATTGATCCTGTGCAGATTGATGAGGCTCTCGCACCCACATCCGAGACTGCAGCTTCGCGGGAAGGACAACTAGAGGGCTCTGGTATTGAAAAGAGCCTACCAACAGACGCCCCCGAGCCCATTCTGGCCGAGGAGACTCCTGTAGTGAAGTCTGAAACTGCAGCTGAGCCTGAGGTTCAATCTGAGGAAGTCGACACCTCAAAGGAGCCGTCAAAAGAGCCATTAGAGTCCGTCCCGATCGATGAATCTCTTCCAGCAGAACCCGAATTCAAGATCGAGGAGATTCCTGCCGCGAAGTCTGAAACTGCGGCTGAGCCTGAAGTTCAATCCAAGGAAGCTGACACCACGACGGAGCCATCAAAAGAGCTATCGGAGTCTATCCCTATCGATGAACCTCTTCCAACAGAAACCGAATCTAAGGCCGAGCCCGAGTCGGCGCAGCCTGAGGGAATTGAGATTGCGGAGGACTTGAACAAGGAATCTACAGTACCCGTCGACTCTAGCTTCAGCGGCGATGCTCCTGCTTCTGAACCTCGGGTTACAATTGAAACTGAAACGCCAGTTGAGGTTGATACCTCAAAGGACTTGGTTGATGCACCTGCAGAATCATTGCTCACTGAAGAGGCCTCTGTTATCCCAGCAGAGGCTGTAGCTGAACCTGAGGCGGAGCCTGAGACTGCTGAAACGTCCAAGGGCAAGAAAAAGAAAAAGAAGAAGAAGAACAAGGCAGCTCAGTCTGAGCCCGAAGATACTCCTTCTGTCAAACTTGCCGAGGAGGATGCCACCGTTATCCCACAAGACGAGGGCGAGCAGACCGGTAAACAGGAAGTGCCAGTCACTGCTGAGGAGCCTCAGGATCTCTCGGGGGAGCCAGCTCCTATGACAGAACTTGTTGAGCCAGAAACGCAGAAAGCTGTCGACGAACCACCTGTCGATGTAGCTGTAGACGATGAATTCTCAGCTTGGGACATGGGCACTGGAACTCCTGAGATCTCTGAGGTTGTCGCGCAACCCGAGAACAAACCTGAGATTCCTCTGGATGCCGACATCGCTCCCCGGGAGACCGAGCAACCAGCCAGTCTTGAATCGCATGTTTCCGAGCCACTATTCTCTCAAGGGGATGTTCCATTAGAGGATTCCCAGGCGATATCGACCCAGCTTGAGCCAACTCAAGTGGAAGAACCCGCTGCTGTCCTTGAAGATTTGAAGGGCGGAACTCCATCCAATGACGAGCAGGCCACAATAATACCCGAAGGAGAGATACCAACGGCAGCAGAGGCTCTTGAACCTTCCGAGGGCACAGGCAAGAAGAAGAAGAAGAACAAGAAAAAGAAGAAGAATCAAGCCGCCGAGGAGGAACCCAAGGAAGAGGCCAAAGAAGAGCCCAAGGAAGAGCTCAAGGAGGAGTCTAAGGAAGAGTCTAAGGAAGAGTCCAAGCCTGTGGAAACACAACCTGAAGAAAACCTGCTTGCGCCACTCGATGCCGTTGAAGCGGTTTCAGATAAACTAGTGGACGAGCCTAAGGTTCAGGATGCCTCGGCTGGGTTGATTGAGCTTACGGAGGAGTCTAAGGCTGAGGATACGTCCGAATCGGTTGCGCCTGTGGACCAGCCTAAGATCGAGGATACACCACTTGAGGTGGTTGAGCCTGCAGAGGAGCCAAAGACTGAGGATTCAGTTGCTGAACAGCCTGAGTCTGTGGAAGGTCCTGCTGACACAACTCCCGAGATTGATTCTGCTGAGGTCCCTGCAGAATCATCTCGTGCTCTTTCTGAGGCTCTGACATCAGATGAGACCAAAGCTGAAGATGCTGCGACTCCAGTCCCGGAAGAGCTCGTAACAGCCACACCGCCGGAAGAGACTCTCGCAGATGTTTCGACTGAAGCTGCTCCATCTCAAGAAGTTCAAGCTGAAGGTGAAAACGAGCCAGTGAGCGGAAAGAAGTCAAAGAAGAAGAAGAAGAAGAGCAAGGCCGTCTCCTTTGCTGAGGAAGCCGCTGCCCAGCCTTTGGCACCAGAGGGCCTTGAACAAACTCCTCTTACTCAAGAACCTCGTACTGAAGAACCTCTTACTGAAGAACCTCTCACTCAAGAGCCCGAGCAAATTGACGAGCCTGTTCCAGCTTCCGAACCAGAGCCTGGCTCCCAGGAAAAAGAAGTTGCCTCAAGCACACCGGCCGAAGACGTTTCCAAAAGTTCAACTCCAGATGAGCCCGTTGAATCTGCACCGGAAGAAGCCGTTCCCAAAAGCTTAACGCCAGACGAGCCTGTTGAATCCACTCCGGAAGAAGCCCCTCCTGTTGAGTCTGCCGAGACTGTCGAGCAAGAGGCTGAGGTCGAAACCCCCAAGAAGGCAAAGAAAAAGAAGAAGAAGAAGAAGAACTCTGCCTCCCTGGACGAGTCCGAGCAGCAGCCTGAAGGAGAGCCCGTCTCCCAAGAGCCTTCTGATGAAACCAAAACGCCTCCTGTGATTGAACCCTCCCTGGATGATCTGGATCAGCCGGATAAGGCCCCTGCCGAGTCTATCGAGGCCTCACCCCCTACCAAGGAACCAGCGCCCCCAACGGAGCCAGAGGAGATCCCCGAAGTTGCCCCAGAAAGTGATGAGCAGACAAAGTCAGCTGATGTCCAAACCTCCCTAGAAACCCCGCCCGTCCAGGATCTAGCAGATGCTCCGGCTGCCGATACTCCTGATGCTTCCGTCCCCGATGAACGTCCCGCTGAGACACCCGCCAACTCCACCGAGGATCCCGAGCCCCTTCCAGCAAAGAAGTCCAAGAAGGACAAGAAAAAGAAGAAGAAGAAGGCCGCGCTCGAGGGATCCACGGAGCTCGAGTCTGGAACTGCCACTCCCATCGAGGAGACTCCTGTCGAGGCTACCACCGAGCAGGCTGCAGAGCGCAGCGAAGATACGCAGCCACAGCCCGAGACCGCAGAGACCACTACAGAACCGCTTCCCGAGGCTGAAGTCACGAAGCCAGCCGACGAACCTCCCTCTGCGGATACCAACGAATCTGGAGCCGCAGCATCCAGCCAGGAGCCTGAAGCTATTCCTGAAGACGAGCGGGGTGGGTTTATGAAGATTTCCGAGGATGAAAAGAAAAACAAGGCTAAAGACATCGATTCTCAATACCAGCAGGACCCCAAAACCAACCCTCCACCGGCACCGGATCTGGCAAAGGAGGACGTCGCAAGAAGAAACGATGAAACTGAGGGCCTGGGAACTTCTGAATTGGACAAGACGGTGATGGAGGCGGAATCTGCCACTGTCGAGGCACCCATCGAATCTGGAGCGAAGTCGGAATCTGAGAAGCGAGAAATTGTTGATGAATATGCTGGCCTATCTAAGAAACAGATAAAGAAGTTGAAGAAGGCCAAAGCCAACGCTGCTGTGGAGTCCTCACTCGAGCTGGAGAAACCCAAAGGGCCCGAGGCGACCCCTGAGGTGCTCGTGGAACCTGTGGTTGATCCCGACGTCGAACCTGAATCGAAGGCCGAGACTAGAAATGACCCTATGGTCGGGCAAGACGATGAGCCGGTCGTCGATTCTGGATCGAAGCCCGATAATGAGCCCACGGCAGCTGAAGCAGAGATTGTACCAATAGTTGAGACCGAGACTGAAGTTGAATCAAAGTCCGAAACTCCCACTCAACCTCTGGTCGAACCCACGACCCAAACATCCATTGACGAGCGATCCCTACCTCAAGATACGGTTGATCCAAACCTCGTCACTCTGAAAAAGCCTGAGCATGAGACTGAGCTCTCGGGGCGGAAGCTTTCCGATGCACCTGAGCCAGGACTCGAAGCCTCAGAGAAGCCTACTGTTCAAGCACTTACTGAATCCACAGCTGACAGTGTTGACCCAAAACCCGAACCCGAAGCCTTACCTAACCCCTCTGAAGCAATAGATGAAGTCACTCGGTCCTCCGTCTTGGCGGAGCAGGGCCCCAAAAGTGAAGACAAACCCGAGACTCAACCCGAGACTGAATCTGTCGAGAAGCATACAGAGGGGGAGAGTCCTGTTCTGTCTAAGAAGGAAAAGAAGAAAAAGAAGAAGAGCAAGAACCAAGACGCCAAACCATCAACAAATCTTGATCCCCCAACTGGTGCCGAACCTAAGCCGACTGAAGATGCTCCTACCGAGTCCACTACCGAACCTCTATTGGAGCAAAGCCTGGAGGCCACGGAATCTCCAACAGAGCCCCTTGAGGCTGCCTCTGCCCCGACTGAGCCTGTAGACGAAATTTCTCCACATACGATTGACACCGCCCCTGAGACTATTGATCCTTCACACGTAGCTCAGGCTGAGCCTGACGTGGAGGTGAAACCCGACATCGAGGAGCTGAATATACCTGGAGAACTGATCGAGCAAGTGAAAACAGCACCGTCTGATGGGCCTACTTCTGAAACCAAGCCGGAGGCTCAGTTTACTGCTGAGGCTGACTCCCAGGTTGAATTGGCACTTGAGAGTAAGGAGGAAGAACAGGCCAAGGTCGATCTGTCGCAAAAGGATAAGACAACGAGGGATGAAGCGACTGGTTCGGAGCCACTTGAAGGATCCAACCAGGCGGTTCAGGCCGATTTTGCCCAATCTCCTGTCTTATTAGATACCCGTGAGCCTGAAGCTAATGTTGCGGTTGCCGAGCCTTCATTGGAGTCGACAGCCTCTCGGGAGCTTCTAACTGAAAGTGATGTGCCTGAGCCTGCTACCGAATCAAAGCCCCTCGCCGAAACCGAGACTCTTGCAGAGCAGCAGACAATCCCCGCTCGGCAGCCCGAGCCAATCGAAATTCAAGAATCTATTTCTAAGACTGCAGAGCTCGAACAAGACACGAAGTGCGCGGACGAGCGTGTTCCTGGCAGCACTGACGAGTTAGACCTGGAGCCTACAGTCACCAGCGAACCTGATCTTCTCCCCCAAGCCGTCGGCCAGGCGGCGGCACAAGCAGCTACTCCCACTGAGCCCTCTTCTGAAAACCCCTTGACAGTCCCAAAACCCGATGTTGAGAAGCAGTCAGAGGTAGTCCAAGATCTCGCCTTGACTAAAAAAGAAAAGAAAAAGAAGAAGAAGAAGAAGGGCAAGGACATGGTTGCCAACACTGCCGACGAATCTCAAGCACTGAAGGAGCAAGAAGAGTTACTGCCAGCTGCCGCGGAAGCCTCCGGATCTGTGGTTCCTGCGGAAAATGAGGAAGTCTTTGAGACTGGTCAGCTTGAGAACGCGGAGCCTCTTGACGACAAGGATATAGTTGAGGCTTTGCAATCTGAGCAGGCTGTGGACGCTGTGAAGCTAGGCAACGAGGAGCAGCCTGTCGTTAACGCCCCGGAATCAGACCAACCTGTCCAAAACAAAGAGCACGATGGCAAAGAAAAGCATCCTGAACAGATCCTTGAAGCTCCTCAATCCACCGAGATCCCAGAAACCACCGGTTCATACCAGAAACCTGAGACTTCGGAATTGAGTATTGGAGCACCCCTCGAACCTGAACAGCCGCTAAGACGAGAGCCTGAATTTGCCGAGCTAGAGGTTTCTAATGAGCCAGAACTAACCCCTGAGCCTTTCGCTGAACTTGCCCCTCGCACTCCCGAGATCCCTGATATCGCCCCGACTGTCATCAGTGAGCCTTCTCCCGATCTCGAAGACAAGCCCCGCGATGAGGAGCCCATGCAGACACCCGAGCAAAGTACAGAGCCCAAAAGCACTGATATCGCAGAGGATGAAATATCGGAGGTTGCTCAAGAGACCGTAGTTCCTGCCTCTCTGCAACACACTGCAACTGAATCCAAGCCTGTGGTAGCCGAAAGTCGGCCCGAGCCTGCGATTGATAGCGTTACTGAGTCTGTTACTGAGTCTAAGGACGTCGAAGACCCATACGCTGGCCTGTCTAAGAAGGAGAAAAAGAAGAGAAAGAAGCTGGAGAAAAAAGCCAAGGAGTCTGAGATTGCTATCAATGCTTCAACTTCAGCTTCAGCTAACGATGAATCACTCCAACAACCGCAACTACCGCTGGGCGAAAAGTCTATATCTGATGTCAAGGAATCATTTACGGACCCAGAATCATCTCAACGGGCAGTGGAATTGAAATCTGTGGCTGAGAATGACGAGGCTGTTGACCGCGAGGCTATCCCAGAAGGCCAGTCTCAACCATTGCCAGCTGATACAGATCCCGTGGAAAAGGGTTTGGTTGCGGAGGCCAAGCCTGAGAAGCCTGAACAAATTGACGCCGTCCCTGAGGCTACCCAAGAGGCTCAAACTGAACCGATACCAGTGCTTGAAAATCCACCCGTGGTACAGTCGACATCTGAATCTCAGACCACCCCTGAGCCTGAGCAGCCACTAGAGACCCCCCTGGTTACTCAATCAGAAGCTGATGTTCCCCAATACGAAGGGGAAGAAGACGCTGGCCTTTCCAAGAAGCAAAAAAAGAAGAAAAAGAATACCAAGTCTCCTGTCCCAGAATCTGAGGAACCTTCCAAACCGCTTGATGAACCGTCAGCCCTAGACAATGCTGAACCTGTTGCTACGTTGCGTGAGCCAGCAGTTTCGGATCCTCTTACCTCCGAGGGAGTTCAGGCTGAAGCAGAACATTCATCATCTCAATTCGAATCGGAGACGACGGGAAAGGAATCCGACCGCACCAAAACAGATGACGATGATCAGATGGACATGGACGAGACAGTGAAATCGTCTCTCGTTTCTAATGACGGACCCCTATCTGCTCAGCCAGAGCAATCTGCTGAGAGATCCCTTGCGCCTGTTGAATCAACTCCTTCCGAGGGACCAGAGAGTTCTACAAACCCAGCGGTTGAGATGGACAAAACTACTGACATTATCACACCCGATGGTACTTCAAACGTTGAGACACCAACCTTTGCTCCTCTTTCCACCCTGACGGAAACGCCAGCTCTCCCAGAAACTGAACCAACAACGCGGCCACAGGCAGAGACCGAAGTTGCTGACAACAATGACGATTCGAACACTGGAGCTTCTAAGAAGGACAAGAAAAAGAAGAAGAAGACCAAGGCTAAGGGGCTGGACCTGGAGGAACAGGCTACAGAACAACCACCTTCTCCTGCTCCTGAGGCGATCGCAGAGCCTACCACAAACGATTCTTCTCTTGCACTTCAACACGAGATTATGGGAGACCTGCCACATGCAACAAGGGAAACCGTTGCCGAGTCCCGACCCGAGCCTGGATCAGAAACCCAAGTAGAGGACCAACCTCAGATGGATTTCGGATTGACCACCGAGATCGAATCCAAGGGCGATACGGCAATTGATCAGGAAGTAGAGGCGGCAAAACCCGCAACTGTATCACCGGCTGAGTTCACCTCGGAACTGGAAGCCGCATCGCAGTTCAATCAGCTCCCTGACGAAGAAACAGGACAAGCCATCGATGAGCCTACCTCAGAGCAGGAGCCCCAAGTTGAATCTGCTGCGAGACCTGAGCCGCAAACTGAACCTACACCTGAAGCTGACGCAGAAAAGCAGGAGGAGGAGGAGGAGGTCGTTCCTGGCGTAACTTCATCAAAGACCGACAAAAAGAAGAAGAAAAAGAAGAAGGGTAAGGCTACAGAGTCGTCAGAAGAGCCCGGCATTGAATCAGAAACTTTGCTGGATCCTGCCCATCCACCGGCATTGATGGAACCTGAGCGCTCTGCGGAATCAATCGACGCACCTGGAGAGTCGGGAAAAGATTTTGAAGCCTCACATGTCGCAATGGAGCCCCATGATTCTGCGGAAGTCATTAAACAGGTTCAAACAACGGAGGAACAGGGAGCTATCGTCAGCCTTCCTCAGATAGTAGAGCCCAGCATCCCCATTCCACTTGCTGAGACGACGGAGTCTGCAAAGGACTCTGATGTTGTTCTGGACTTACGTGGCGTTGAAGAGCCAACTACGCTACTGGACGTCACTACTACTGATTCCGAGTCAAAGAAGCCTGATATCACTCCAGAGCCGACTGGGGCTGGAGAGTCTACTGTGGCGCAGGAATTGACAACTGGACCGAATCTTGAGACGTCACAGGATGCTGGAATGAACACGGTTTCTGGACACCATACACCTGCTCAAGAGGCCGGAATTGCTACAGAAGAGCTTCAAACTGCCAAGGCACAAGCCGTCTCTGATCCCAATGCCGGGCAAGACCTTGAGATTGCACCAGAACCAGAGACCTTGGGAGAGGATCTGTCGGGTGCACCTGCTTCTAAGAAAGCGAAGAAAAAGAAGAAGCAGAAAGCTAAGCTCGCTGCCCAATCTGAAGAAATCAGCGGATGGACAACTCAGTCCGGCGTTCCTCCAACGTCCCTGTCTGCTGACGTGGAAGAGGCGGTCAACCCGCTTGCAGCCGAAGCCGGAGGACCCGAATCCCAAGACTCCCGCTCTGTGCCTGAATTTCAACCCACCGACAAAGACCAGACCGTTGTCAAAGACCTGAACGAGCCGTTAGATATGACATGGCAATCTCAAGGCGCCGATTTGCTCTCCGATGCTCCAGATGTCGGCTTGTTACCGGTTGTGAACCCTGAACCCCCTGTTGATGGCTCTTTGGAACGACCAGAAACCATTGCTGTTGACTCCGAGCCTGAGGATACGACTGGGAAACGCTCCAAGAAGGGCAAGAAGAAGAGCAAGAAAAGCAAGGACATTGCCGATGCCCTTTTCGACAGTGAACCTTCCCTTCTGCCGACTGAGAGTTCGGTTGCTTTTCTGAGCGGACCGTCTGGTGACGTTGGTTCCGTGTCTGAACCTTCGATTTCACGGGAAGAACCATTATTCAACAACTCTTCTATAGCCCCGGATACTCCTGTTGAGGCCCAAGAACCACCGCGTCTCCCTAGTGAAGCCCAGCAACCCAAACTGTCAACGTTAAGTACCCCTGAGGCTGCCGATCAAATCACTCCAGACTCATGGGAATATAGTACCAGGGAGCTTCAGACTACCGCCGACCAGCTGTTGCCCACAACTGGGCTTCTCTCCGAGGAACATACGGACGAAGTTTCCGTCCAGCCCAACGATGCTGCGCGTGATTTCGGCGAAGAAGAGGCCTTTGGCCCCACCGTCTTAACCAGCGAAGATGCTCCTGTGGAAAAGACGCCTCAGCCTGACCTGGAGCCGGCCCACGAAGTCGAAACTTCTGCTACTGCCGAGCCAATGGAGGTCGATGCCGCCATTCCAACTGATTTTGAAGGTGTCAGCGGTGAAATCTTTGATGCCGCTCCGACAAGGGCCACCCCTTTTCAATCCGACCAAGTCGAGGAGACTCTAAATTCAGCAGCCACCCAGTCAGATGACCCGAGGAAAGATGCATCAGAGAAGGATGCGGCCGCTAAACTTGTTCATGGCGCTCCCACGCCAGATGCACCGGGGGCAGAGTCTGTAGACAAGGAGACGTACGCAGAGGTTGTCCCTCAAGATCAGCCGGATGTCGGTGCTGTAGAGGAGGCGTCTACCAGGGACGCTCCGGTTCAGAGCGCTTTGGTTGATGTGCCAATGCTCGATGAAGTCAGAGAGGATCCCGACACTGAAAAGTCATCCAAGAAGGCAAAGAAGGAGAAGAAGAAAGCCAAGAAGCTTGCGAAGCAAATGGCTCTTGCTGAATCGTCTGCCGCAGGAGAGAGCCCAGCTGAAGAAGTGCCTAAACCTGAGGCCATGATGGACGAACCTGTCACGCAAGAAGATATCGTTTCAAGTGAGGATGTGGAGGTCGAACCCAGTCAGAGTGTTCCTATTGATGCTGAAAACTCTCAGTCTACAAAGGCGGCTGTGGAGGAACCAGCTCAGTTACAAGAGATGACTCCCGCCGAGGAAATCACGGAGTTACCCAATACCACAATGACGACTGAGATGTTGGTGGATGAACCTACTCGAGATATGGTCTTTGATCTTGAACAACCCGTCGGCGCGACTGTCCCTAGTCAGCCCATCCAGGAACCAAGACATGTTGAGGAACCAGCTTCTGTTGCTGACCAACAAGACGTTGAGTGGACTTTGCCTGCCAAGAAGAGGAACAAAAAGGACAAGAAGGGCAAGCTCGAAGAGAGCTCTGATGCTGCTGTTCATGAAGTGGACTTGACAACGCAAACCCACGATGTAGAAACTCCCCAGCATCCGATTGAGGAACCAAGAGAGGTAGCCATCGGCCCTGAGTTCAGTCGGGGTCTTGACAAAGCTAGGGCTGTTGACATTGAGCAAGCTACGCCGTCAGCAGAACCTCCCCGCTCTTTACAGGGAGACGAAGATTGGGCATTGCCAGTCAAGCGGAAGAACCAAAAGCCAAAGAATGCTACAAAGGCAGCGCAACTCGACACACCAGGGTCCCCGGTTTCTCGTGCCCTCGCGGATGTTGATATGAAGCCGAGACCTACACAGTCAACATTTGTCCAGCAATCAGAGCTTGACATGTCTCGGGATGTCCGACCTCTCGACAACACCGAGCCATTTGTGACACAACCAAATCTGGAAATGAAAGGAAAGCAGCCAGAATCCACGTTGGTTCCTAAGGACGTGGATGCTCCATTACAGAAAGTCACGGATGATAAACCAAGAAGTTCTTCTCCATCCAAGCCAAAGAAGAAGAAACGGGCAACCAAGAGTGACTCAGCCGCAGCTCAGCAGCCTACGTCGGATTTGACGCCGGAACCAGAGTCTCAAATATCGGAGGCGGCTGCAGCTTCTGAAGAACACGCTCACCTTGGCGTAGACAATGCGAATGAGAAGTCATTTGCTGATCCCAAGACACCACCTCGAACGCGAAAGTTGGGCCACAATCCCCTAGCTGTAACGCCAGAGGCTGAGAGGCTCAAGTCACCGCCAAGATTCAGGGAAGAGACGGCAACCGCCAGTGAAGTAGCTGCAGCAGTTGCTGCCGGAGCAGGAGGCGTTGCTGCTCTCGCCGATAGACTCGGAAGTAGCAAGAAAAGGTCGAAGCAGAAGAAGGACCTGGAAGAAGACTTTCGAATGAGCACCGAGTCGAGAATGGACGACAGTAAAGAGAGGAACAAGGAGAAGGAGAAGGAGCTGGGCATTGAAAGGGAGCCGAAATCGCATCACAGAGAAACTGCTTCAAGAGAAGAGGAGGAGTTCTGGGGCAAACCTAGTCGATCGAAAGAATTGTCCCGAGACATCAAGTTGGAGATCGGGGACAAAGTTCAGGACGAGAGCAAAGAGCCCAAGTCATCAAGCAAGGCGAAGAAGACTACGGAGGCCCATGAGAGACCGGAGCACTCTAGAGACTCCAGTCAATCTAAGGGTAAGGAGAAGGATACAACGTTAGCAACGTTAGGCAGCAGCTTCAAAAGGCGGGACAGCGATGATATGGAAGAGAGCCCTGTTTTAGGGCGAGGGGACATGGGTTCACTACGCAAAACCCCCTATGGTCTCTTGAGCAGAGGATCTGAAGTGGACGAACCAGCGGGAGAAACTCTCAAGGAACAAAGCCGGTCACCAGCACCATTTATGGACTTGGGATCGGACTTGGGCGGTTTTCGATCACCTTCTCGAGGTCTGCCGCCAGTACAAGAAATTCCCGAGGCAGAGATGGAGCCTGTCAAGCCGCTACGCAACATCCACAGGGATGATATCAACCGGGACAGCGGCTTTGCTGAAGGGACGCCGAACCCTCAGCGGAGGAGCTTGCTCAAGGATGAGGAGCAGCAACGGGACAGCGGTGTGCACACGGGAGAATGGCCTGACACGGTGACGCCAGCACGAGAATCAGTTGCTCGGGAGCGCGCAGCACTACATACACCCGACCCAAGCGAGCGACGACTCCGAAGGTCGCCGCGGGGCACGCCCGTCCTACGAGAGACGCCTAATCTACGAGATACGCCGAAGCTACGAGAACCGCCAGCTCCAGCAGCGACGCCAGAACCTGACAAGAGGAGGAAGAAGGAATACGGAGCTTTAGCAGCGGCAGCTACTGGAGTTGCGGCGGCGGCGGCGGTAGCAGGCTTGCGGTCAACGACGTCGACGCCATCTCGCAGCATCTCTGACAACCCGCCTGCATCTCGCCAATCATCGCCACGGCTAGACACGTTCGAACGCAGATCCCTGTCCAACACCAGCCTCTCGCGACGTCGCACGCCAGAGCCACTCAACTTGCGGCCTGAAAGCCCAGGCACCAAGCGGGCGTCAGGCACCCCCACTCCACCGCTGCGTCGGGTCGACAAGCGAATGAGCGGCGATCTGCGGGCGCTGCGTCAACAAAACAACACCACGCCCGTTGCAAATGAAGGTCGTGTCCGCACCAAGGACATGACCGACGTCTATGTAAGTGTCACTGTTGCTGTCACCACCAGCCCTATACCCTAACCCTCTTGGGAGTGCTCCCTTTACGCTCTCATTCCCTCCCTCCCTCCCTCCACCGCCCTCCTTCCACCGCCCTCCTCAAGCTGACATTTCTCCCCTCTCACAGGATGGCTATGGCGAGGGCCGAATCGGCTCGCCCCGTTCGCCCACACGGCCCCACAGCATGCGCCGGCGACAGAGCATGCAGGTACTTGAACTCGAGAACAAGGTCGAACAGCTTCTCGCCGAGAATCGTGCCCTGAACGACGCTCGCGCCAATGCCGAGTCAAGTCTTACCCAGCGCGCCGCTACCACACTCGCCGAACGCGACGCCGAGATCGACTCCCTCAGGCAGTCCCTCAAGTTCCTCCAGAACGAGGTCGCTCGTCTGACAGAGGTCAACGATGGCCTCACCAGTGCCAATGCCCAGCTGGCCAGCAAAGACACAGCACGCTATAGCGATCTTGAAAATCGCCACGCAACGGCGACTCGCGAACTGGTTGCCGCCCGCGACTCTTCCAACCGATTCAGCCAGAGCATCCAAGAGAAGGATGCCGAAATTGCCAAGCTCCGTCAGCAGCTTGAGGATGCCAAGGAAAAGATCCGCGATATGCAGCGCCAAATCCTCGAGTCCAAGGCCAATGATGACCAGTTCCTCAACATCCGCGACGAGGATCATTTCGACCAACGTTGTCAACAACTTTGCTCCCATGTCCAGCAATGGGTGCTGCGCTTCTCCAAGTTTTCTGATATGCGTGCTTGCCGCTTGACAAGCGAGATCAACGATGAGAAGACCATCGACCGCTTAGACAACGCGGTCCTTGATGGCTCTGACGTCGACACGTACCTCAGAGATCGTGTCAGACGACGAGACATCTTCATGTCCATGACGATGAACATGATTTGGGAGTTTGTCTTCACCCGTTATCTCTTCGGCATGGACCGAGAGCAAAGACAAAAGCTCAAGTCACTTGAGAAGCTACTGACTGAAGTTGGTCCCCCCGAAGCTGTGCGACAATGGCGTGCCGTAACCCTCACCTTGCTTGCAAAGCGCGATGGTTTCAAGCGCCAGCGCGATCTGGATACCGAGGCTGTTGTCCAGGCTATCTTCCAAACTCTGTGCAAGATTCTCCCACCTCCATCTAACCTGGAGGATCAGATCCAGTCTCAGCTGAGACGCGTTATGAGAGAGGCAGTCGCCCTCTCAATCGAGATGCGCACGCAAAAGGCTGAATACATGATGCTACCCCCGCTACAACCCGAATATGATGCGGACGGCGAACTCGCTGCCACCGTGCAGTTCAACGCCTCCATGATGAACGAGCGTAGCGGCAGCACCAAAACAACAAATGAGGAGCTTGAAGCTCAAGGGGCCGTGGTCCGTGTCGTGCTCTTCCCTCTGGTCGTCAAGAAGGGAGATGACAAGGGCCGCGGCGACGAGGAGATTGTGGTGTGCCCTGCGCAGGTGCTCATTGCTCGCTCCAAGAACCATCCTTTCGGAGCAGGCAGCTCTGTTGGTGCTCGCAGTCACATTAGTGTCGTGACCGAGCACATGGCCCAACCAGAGGCCGAGTACATTGAAGGAGGCATTTAAGTGAAAGTAATGAGGATGTGAAGGAATGTTTGGACGAGTGTTTTGATTACATATGATGACGGTCTACAGCCACGTTTTCTTATTTTTCTTTTGTTACTTGTTGCTTGTTTTGGCTTTACAATGTTTGGGATACATGGAGAGGACCGGGGGACCGGAAGGGAATAGGACTGGGAAAGGAAACGGAACAAAAGGTTCATGATATCCTGGGTTGACATGTGTTTTCTTTTTGGTCTGATTTCCTATTACTTGCTAAGAGCGCGCGTTTTTTGGGGGGGCATTTCTTTTGCTTCCATTTCATTTCATTGTACTCTACATTCTACTCATACTTTTTCCTTTGCCGACACAGGATTTGGTCAGGCTTAGTTTGTATACCTGTTGTAATGACAAGTCACAGTCTTGATTTGTTCACTCGAGCATCACGCTTTTGATTTTGATCTTGTGTATATGTGATCATGACTCTAACGAGTTGGTGCCCATGTTGGTGGTATCTTGGTACATCAACTTCTACCAGGGTATCCTTCATACAATCATCGCCTTCTATATATCAGCTCTCCAGCCTTGAACCCCAAGACTTGCCAGTCTTGCACCTATCCCCTTGACCATATCTATATCCTGTCTCTTCTCCATGTTCTGACATTTGACAAGCTCCCAAATTGTCAAGACCCGAGTCTGCTTCCCGTCCGATCACACTGAGACACACGATTTGAGTGCAGCCTTTCCATCGCTTTTTTCTGACCGCAGGCGGCTTTCGTAGGCTGGCTTGTTTCCAACAGTCCAAACCCATCCCTGGATTTGGACCAGCACCTTTTCTGCTTCTTCGGGACCCATGAACTCTTCGATGAAGCTGATAAACCAGGCATATCGCTCCTTGCTGCCACGGCGTCCCTTCTGCAGATCACGGATGATGACATTGGCCAAGCAAGCCAACATTTTTTGAGACAGCTGCCTATCGATAGATTGGTACACAGCCATGCATTCTTCAACGGCGCGGAGCTTCTCACGGTCGCTGAGATAGTTTGCCTCAATGAACCACTCGCTCATCAATTCGATGAGCCCCGTTTGGAATTCTGTATGCGTTCGGCCGTCTCCCTTATTCGGCTGGTCCCAGTTAAGAGCCAGAACACGCCATATAGTCTGGATGGTCACGTTTGGGTCCTTGATCATCGCCTCCACGTATTTTGTCCAGTGTGTCCAGTTCCAATCCTTGATCAGTGCCTTGATGTGGTATCGAGAGCGAGCCGCCTCCCAGAGGTAAAGGGCAGCCTCCACATCGTCACTTACCCAGGCTACTTCTCGGAGACTTGCAGAGGTCCTCCGGGGATCTTCAGCCACATGCGTTATCATAGATTCAAAGTGGCCTGCTCGTTTGGCGACCAGGACTGCTTCCTGAAGAAGGTCGCGGGGGTCTTCTGATCTATGGAAGATGTCTCTCACCAAAAGACCCCAGTCTGGGTACGTTTTACGTGCAGGAAGACGGGCTTTTCGCCAAGCCCGGCTTGGGTCTCTCTTATAGACAGTAACCCAGATACGCCCCTTGGCGAACAGAAAGGCATCCTCTTCAGACATGCAACCTGGATACATGTCGAGACACTCATCAATGGTCGTGCGAGGATCGAATGACATCATGAGTGCTGTTAGACGCTGCAGGGTTTCCAACTGGCGATTCGTCCCCTGTGGCTTCAAAATCTCCATGACTCTGTTCCAAAAGTTGGGGACATGTTTTGGAGCAAGATGCATGATTGCCGGGATAATAACTGGACGGTGCTCAGCCATCCTGGCAGTCGGGGAAGATGCAGATGCCTCGAAAAGTATGTAGGACGCTACCGCTTCAGCGATGTCGGTAGAGGAAAGAAGTGCTTGACGTATTCTGGGGAGAGCTTCTGTGAGTTTGCAGTAGTAGACGTAGCTCGAATACTCCTGTCGATCCATATTCTGAAAATGATCTAGGAAAACCTTCCAGATGGAGGAGGGAATCTTTTGGTGTTTGTTGTGTTGCGCAAAGTCGCGAAGAAATCGAGTCGCGATCCTGACCTGAACCGCTTTCAACGTTTCATTGCGCACCCGACCCTTGACAGTAAAATCAAACGGTTGCATGGCGGTGAGTAGTTCTTGGGAAGTGATAGACCCGTCCCATATCATGGGACGAATCCCGTAGAAATATGTTGTGCATTCTCTCATGACGTCGTCCTCATTCATGCTTTCCAGATCAAGCGCTGTTAAATGTCTGTTTAAACTTGTGATGCCAGCATCCAATTGGCCGTTCTCATCGACTTCTAGGGGTATAGAAGCAGGTGTAAAGATATTTTCCACGGGAAGAAGAGCCTCAGGGATCGCAGCGGCTGCAGCAGCTTGAACAGGTTGGTCGTCGTAGTTTTCCAAGGAAGAGATGAATCTATCGACAAGACGACCAAGACTGAACTTTTGGTTCTTGAGGGCCCTGGCTTCTGGCGAACTTGGTGGCTCCCATTTCCATTCGTCAAGACGTAGAGGGAATCCCGTAGACCATAGGGGCGGCACGTATGGAGAGTCGGGCATGACAGCAGTCATATGTCGTCTGCCGAGGCGTCGGCGAGCTTCAATGGGGCCGGGACAGGAGCTCAAATGTCGAGGACGCTCTCCAAGTACGCGATTGAAGCGTTCAATTGCTTGACCAAGCATGGCATCGTTGATCCAAATTCCATCCTGCGAAGCCACCTTGGCAGCTTGGTTTCGTATGGCGACGCATCGGGGAGGCATTGAGGTATTTCGGTCGCGCAAGGGCGATTGACAATAGCAAGTCTGCTATAACGGGCGAGTCGAGAGTCTCATCGGAGCGAGCGAAGGTTTCGTCGTGCCGAATGGTGTAGTATCGAGGGAATTGTCGAGATGGAGGTCGTGTTGAGGTTGACTTGTCGGAACGCACAAGCTCCCCTCAAAAGCGTTGTATCTTGAAGAGACCCCACAATGGGGACGGTAGCAAAGGCAGGTGGGCTGCTGTGAGTGTATATGGACCAATCATGAAGAAGCTGATTAGGCGGGATATGGAGGGAGCGGAAGTGTAGCACGTGATATAGCAAATGACCTACGGAGTACGGATACGGGGTACCTAGGCTGTCAACTCGAGAACATCGGTGTCAGGTAATCCCGCTCCGACCAACTGAACACGAAACACTCCAACGCTGCAGAGCGAGATGAATGCGTCCCGGCGCTCTCGGAAAGTGGACAGTGGGGGCGCAAGTACCACAGTACCTATGTATGGAGTACGTACCTCTTGTAGCATGCGAGTGCACCCGCAGCGCATGTCAGCTTGTCAGGGAACAAGTCACAAATGACGGAGACGGCGACGGAGACGGGACGCAGGCGGCATGCGGCAGTGTCTCACCTGCCGCCCGACTGCCCATTGGCACTGGGTCTCTTTATTAGGGGCCACCTCATGGCTCATGCAGGAGTCGCACGGCGCTACTGCTCCTCACAGAGACGGCCTGCATCAACCAACCAGAGGCCTCTCTCCGACCCTTTGAACCCTGCATTCTCACCCCTTGCGTATTATATCATGTAAGGTATTCGTACTCTGTAATCCATATACATAGTACTTGACATATTGACGACTTGAATTTTCGTCCCTTGTTGTTTATGTCCTACTTCGTGCAGACCATCCAAACCCTCCTCCCCGTCTCTGCTCGGAGCGTAGCAGCCATGTTATCGGCCAATTGCCAAGCTCCGACAGCGCTGAAGTCATCGGAGAGGAGAGAGAGCCCGCGCGCTAAGAACAAACGGAACAAACGGGGGGGGGTTCGTTTGGTTCGTTTGGTTCGCAGCGCTGAACTTGTACTCACTCATTGAGGTACAGGTACACTGTAACTGTACTCCGTACCTACCTACATTTATTTGCGTCACTGCCACAGCATCACACCTTCTGACGTCTGCTCTGCATCATCACCAACAATCCTTCTCAGACATAACACACTTGGATACCTACCTACCTTACCTACAAATACTCACGGAATAAACTCATCATCCGGGGCCCCGTTCACTAACGGCGCATCACCGTCCTCGCACCTCGACTCCTCCATTTACCCTTGTCCATCGCCCACCAGCCCCAAGCTCGGCCGCTGGAGTACGCCGGCGTGGAGCTCCCCAAATAGGGACATCAACAACCCCAGCCTGGTCCTTGTCGGCGCCTCCTGAACATGTCTTGTTAAACCGCCGAAAGCCACCTTTAGCTTCGCCAACCACATTGTCCGTCCCCCGAGTCGCAAAACCTACGGAACCCAGCACCTGATTCGACGTCGCTATCCCTCATCCTACACGACACCACCATCTACTCGTACCTCTGCCGCTTGCCAATCCATGGCTGTGCGTGCTGTCCCATCTTGCCCATCACCGTCACCGCGCAATTAGATGGAGCCCGTAGTCTATGAGGAAACGCCTTTAGCCGACTACCTCAGAGGTAAGCTTCTCTCTCTTTGCTTTCTTGTTTGTGTAAAACCTCCCTGTTAATTCTGTTTTCCTTCAAGATGGGGGAGATGAGCCACAGTCAGACTGGGCACCCGGCGCAACGACTCCTGAACCAGACTCTTCGACCGACCGATCCAGCCCTTCACCTCCTTCCAGTCCTTCACCCTTCGCACCGACGGGCCGACCTCTAGTTAAAGCTCGATTTCGCAAAAAAGCGCCCAGTTTCCTCCGACTGGATGTTTCGAAACCGGTCTCATTACGATCAATTAAAAAGAATTATTCAGTGCGTCCGCCATCTCATCCTTGACACCCACCGACCTTGCTTCCGTACTCTAACAATATGTATCTTTAGGCTGCGGTAGCCGCAAGCATAGACCGTGCCGACAATGCCAAGTTTCTGGAACAGTTTCGGTACACAATCATCGCCTCGCAGCTCCTGAGTGGCCATTCTGGCTTGGGACAGCATCAGCTGCCTGGCAGCGCTCCACCACCTCCGACCAACACCAAAGATGAATCGCTGTTATCGACAGAAGGGATTATTGCATCCGTGCTTGCCGCTCTGGCTATAGCAGTAATCTTGAGCTGGGTGGCTGAGAGTGGCGTCACTCGGAAGCGGATGGTCTTTCTGATAATCATATCGGCAGCTGGTGTTCTTGTAGGGCAAGTGTACATGCGACGACAATGGTTGCGATACCGGAGATCCCAATCTCTGGCTGGTATTAACACCTTCATCGAGATTTCGCACAGTTACGACAGCGCTTCAGGCGCAGCATTATCCCTTATCCAAGAGGTGGAATTGGTGTCTCGTGGTTATCGGATGTTAGTTCACTGCCCTCCTACTCCCAGAATAACACAATACCTAACCTCCAGACAGAAGCGCGCCACTGCCACCTATCAGCCGTATCGAGGATCGTGCTCAAACACGGAAGTGTGTCCGTCTTCGCAAGGCTCTGAAGAACTCGTTCGCCGATGTTCTTCAAGTGTACGATCAGGTGTGCAAGGTTGTGAACGGCTTTGCAGAGCAGCTGGATTTGGAAAAGTACTATGACATTTATGATATCAGTGACTTCGACATGTCGGATGCTCAGCGTGGTTTTGATGAGGAAGAGTTTGACGACCTGGAGTCTTTAAGGACCCTGAAGATACTCGCGGCACGGTTTTACACTCTCCGCAAGATGTTTCTCTGCGCCCTGTTGGCTCTTGATGCCAACGGCGACGCGAACGACTTGCTTCGATGGACAACCGCGTTTGAGAGCCTTCAAAATCTGAACACGTCGACGAGTGAGGTGTACGAAAGGCTTCAGAACATCCTCAGTGAGGAAGAGTGTAAGTGATTCTACCTGACTGCTTCTTGCTAATCTAACATGGCTTCAGCTTTTCCCGCCCCTCCGTCCCCGAAGAACGCTTTGACGCCTGGCAGGGAACGTTGGCGAACTCAGCTTCGGAAGCTGAATGGGCTCTCGAGCGGAATCAGGGGCCTCCAGGCCAAACTTCAGCTACTACGCGAGGAGTCAGATAGGGCTCTCAACGACTCAAACGACATTTCCGAACTTGGGCCAAATCTTATGGCTCAGTTCGAATCCATTGGTATGGATTTGAAAGAACTCATGGCCGCCTGGGAGGAAGGACGGGCTGCGTTAGCTCTTGGAATCGATAGGAACGAGAAACGGCTTTCGTCCATGAGCACCCTTTTATCTCCAGCCAGTTCGCTAAGCGGTCTCACGACTGTCGAAGAAGGGGGAAGCGCAGTGGATGCGCTAAAGGCGCTGACCGGCGAGTCGCCGCCGAACTCGGACTTTTCCGGTCCAGATCATGATGCTCTCGAGGTGTTTGAGGCCGTAGCACGTCCGCGACCACGAAGTATGCTCACCAGGGAGGAGAGAATAATCAAAATGAAGGAGGACAGAGAGCACAAAGCACTAGCACGCCAGCAAATGGATGCGACGAGGGGAATGCTCCGCGAATTGGAGACGGTGATCAACTTGCGACCACGAACGCGCACCAGTGCTCCCGCCGGTCGAATCGTATCGATGTAACACCACCTCGAATATCTGTCAACCGGGTACACCCATGAATATTATCATCGAAACTACAGCAAACACTCCATGCCGACTCTTGTTTAGTTTCCTACTATGGCCATGGCAGGCGGCCACCACCTTGGACGCAACTATGTGCAGATACGCACATGCACAGCAGTATTTTCTTAGCAGTCACGACATGCAACGGTTTCTTAATGGGCGGGATATTTTCAACATAGAACGGAACAGGCGCAGCAGGGCAATTGCAGATTTTTCGACTTATTTGTTGAACGACTGTACACTCAATCTTTCTGATATAGATATCTTATTTATTGTCAAGTCTTTGGGGGAATGGCACCAGTCTTGGTGCGTACATAGATTGCAGTCAACGGCCTACGCATCTAGACGTGGAGAAAAAACTAGTAAATAAATATAATGATGGGATTGTAAAGATGCTGCAAAGTGACTAAGACCATGCAATTCGTTATGTTGAATACCAGTCGTTCCTCGGGCGAGCTCAAGATGGAGACGAGAGCCAATTAGGCTTAGCCTCGCCCTTTAGATGCCCCGCGTCGAGTTGGCGTCACGACGCGTTCTGAATCTCCACAGCTCCAAGGCTCGCGTGTTAAGTGCTTGCTTGCCTTAGGTAGCCCCTCGAGCAATCTTATCCTCACCCATCTTTCCATCTTTCTCTCCAGCATTCAGACACCAGCCATCTCTTCTTCCTCCTCCACAACTCTGCCTTTGACAGTCGTCTTGAGAAGTCACCTCTCCTTCTTCAATTCTTACTCTTTATTCATTTACATTTCCCAGAAAATCACCCTCAATCCCTAGCCAGTCAGTAAGCTATTCCAATCCCCGCCTTTCTTTTTCTGCACGCACGGCGTATCTCGATTTCCAGTTCGCTAACCAACACTTCCTTGTCGCAGACATGTTGGAAGCACGACTTGAGCAGGCTCTCGTTCTGAAGAGAGTTGTTGATGCCATCAAGGATCTCGTCCAGGATTGCAATTTCGACTGCAACGACACGGGCATCGCCCTCCAGGCTATGGATAACTCCCATGTCGCCCTGGTGTCGATGATGCTGAAGGCCGATGCCTTCTCCCCCTACCGCTGCGACCGCAACATCTCCCTTGGTGTCAACCTCACCTCCTTGACCAAGGTCCTCCGTGTCTCCCAGAACGACGATGTGCTCACTCTCAAGGCCGAGGATGGCCCTGATGTGCTGAACCTGATGTTTGAGAGCTCCGAGAACGACCGTGTCAGCGAGTACGACCTCAAGCTCATGGACATTGATCAGGAGCACCTTGGTATTCCTGATACCGAGTATGCGGCCACCATCACCATGCCCGCCAGCGAGTTCCGACGTATCTGCACAGATTTGAACGCCATGTCGGAGTCAGGTTAGTCAAGCTACTGCACTCTTTATCTCAATTATAGGCACAAGGCATGCTAATCGATATGTCTCTCCGAATACAGTTAGTATCGAGGCTTCCAAGGACGGCATCAAGTTTGCGTGCAACGGTGACATTGGCAATGGCTCCGTGACGCTCCGAAGCCACACCAACGTGGAGAAGCCAGAGCTCAACGTCGATATTGAATTGACTGAGCCTGTGTCCTTGACCTTTTCTCTCAAGTACCTGGTCAACTTCTGCAAGGCTGCTGCCATTGCCAGCCAAGTCAAGATTTGCCTGTCCAATGAGGTGCCGCTCCTTGTTGAGTACGACGTGATTTCAGGCAGTTACCTTCGCTTCTACCTCGCGCCCAAGGTCAGTCAACTTCAGCTCAATGCATCCTAAGCCTCGCGGTAGCTAACAAGATGTCACAGATTGGCGACGAGGAGTAAGTTATATGACAACCTATCTACATTTAGCTGGCGTTGAGAGTACCTTATGTGGCAATGCTCATTTGGCGTGATGGGATCTGTCGAGAAAATGGATACCAGGGAATTATTTATGAGGAAAGGTCATGGGGTCAGGGACCAGTGACCTTGAGATGGACTTACTGTAACCAGAGCAAGGATGGGCTAGAGTTGTATGATGGCTTGCTGCATGTAGGGGCGAGTCCATGCTTTGCTGGCCTTGATACGATAATGATTTGAAAGCCTTTGTGTTAGTTACTTGATGGGAGCGGCGGCCGGCGTGTCTGTGCTGCAGTCAGTGTTACACGTTGCTCGATGGTGAGATGTCAAGTCGGAACTCGGAACTGGTGACGTGACACGATGTCTGTCAAGGGCGTCGCTCTCGCTGAGGGATGTGGATCGTGGTGCAGTTGAGGTGGAGATGATGGGGGAATGTGAAGGGTAACAATGCGAGATGGTAGGTTGTGAAGATACACCGCATAACAAGTACGCGTTCCGGCAAGGAGTGAGGTTCTAAAGAGTAATATTTTGGGACTTGATCTAATACGAAGGGAGCTTGGGTATCTAAGACATGTACCTGTTTGCTGAATAGATGAATTACGAGTCATCGCTGCCGCCAGAGGGATATGAGGGAGATAACTAGTAGACTGACAGACTTGGCACGAGAGAATGAACAAAGACTCGGGCCTTTTAAAGAGCCAAGTGTCTCAGGTAGGTACCTATGGAAATCCATTCTACCTAGTTTCATCCATCAAATCGACTTGCCCTGCCTTGTAAGTACCTATGCCTGGGAGGCATTTGAAAGAGGGCGGGGCACAACCGCATGGCATCGGATCTTCCAATTGGCGGGGTACCGGTACAACTCGGTCACTTTTAAACTAAGGCAAGTTAGCACCTGCTCCCGCTTCCCAAGTTGAGTCAAAAAGCCTTGATCGGTCATCTGCTATCTTCTGGCCCTGCGAGGAAGGGGCGACGTCGGTTGTGCATATTACAGTCACTCCGTCACTTCTCCTTTCCTTCTTGAGAGTACATCTTGACCCTATTTTATTTTTTTATTGTTGGCTTTTTTGTCCACTACCAACAGTCATCAAGGACACTCGTACTGGGCTTTACTTACAGACGACATCGGTAACCCCGGCGCTTATGTGACTCGGACTCGTCGACAAGTCTACCCGATCAAGTTTTGACCCGAGATTCCCTCTGCCAGAACCTCCTGCCTGTACCTGGCATTACTCCGACTCTATCTCTATCTGGGCCAGCGTTCTAGGGAGTTCAGTCAGTCACCTTGTCGTTACATTCACCTCCCGTTCAGGAAACTCTTCTACACCCCACCAACCCAACATCCTGTCGCCTGCATCGACAATCTCGAGCAATCATGTCGCTGTCTCTGCCCGTACCTGATACACGGGTTTTGGCCGTCGCAAGCCATGTATGTAGTTCCGCTGGCCTATTTGCACCCTCTCATGGGCCGTATTAACTAACTCGCTTGTGTCGACTTAGGTTGTCTCTGGGTAAGATTTGATCTCGTCCCGGAATTGGCTCGATGGCCCTTGTCAAGCCTTCAAGACCCCCGACTTAATGCTAATGTCGAGGATTCTAGCTATGTTGGCAACAAGATCGCCGTCTTCGTCTTACAATCCTTGGGCTGCGATGTTGCAGCCCTCAACACCGTTCAGTTCAGTACGTTTCCTCGCCTTCATGACTTGGCCTGCGCCGTTAGATAGTGTCTAAAAATTTTCCTCGACTAGGTAACCATACCGGTTATCGACAATGGAAAGGGACAAAAGTCTCAGCTCAGGAAATTACCGATCTATACGAAGGCTTGAAGCAGTCGTATCTGGATGACTTTGACATGTTACTTACCGGCTATATCCCTGGAGCTGAGGCCGTCAACGCTGTCGGAAAGATTGGCTGCGAACTTCAGGAGAAGGCAAAGGGGAGCGCTGGAAGTTTCTTCTGGGTTCTTGATCCGGTCATGGGTGATAATGGAAGGCTCTATGTTGCCGAGGACGTTGTTCCGGCTTACAAGGCTCTTATACATCATGCCGATCTCATTCTACCCAACCAGTTTGAAGCCGAGTACGTTTTGACATCTCTCCTGACTCACGAGATGATGAGTCTTTATCTGGAAGTGGAGACACTGACTGACATGTAATCCAGGCTCCTCTCCGAGACCAAGATCACAGATATGGACAGCTTAGCAAAAGCTATCCAGGCCATGCACGACAAATACAAGGTCCCTCATGTTGTCATCACCTCGGTCAACCTCGATGCTCCCGATCATCCACCCTCTCACCTGTCCGTGGTTGGCTCAAGTATGACGTCCACCGGCAAGGCCCGTCTCTTCAAGATTGTATTTCCTTCCATCGATTGTTACTTTAGCGGAACCGGCGACATGTTCGCTGCCCTAATGGTCATCCGAATGCGTGAGGCTGTTTGCATAGCAGATGGTGAGCTTGCCTTTACTCGCAGTTGGCTCAGCGTGGATAGTGTTCCTGCCACCGAACTTCCCCTCGCCAAAGCTGCAGAGAAAGTCCTCGCCAGCATGCACGAGGTCTTGTCCAAGACGAGCGTTGGTATGGTCAAGGTTATGGACAAGACAACGGACGACATGTCGCCCGAGGATCGCACAGACGACCGAAAGACGCACCTGGTGAGGAGCAAAGCAGCAGAGTTGCAACTGGTTCGAAACCTGGAGTGCTTGCGTTCGCCATCAACCACATTTCCCGTCAAGGCATTATAGAAGGGCAGTAAGACATGAACGATAGATTACGGCTTAAACTGAAACACGATAGAAAAGAAAAAGACGATAGAGGCGCATGCAATTGGAAAAAGAGAACCGGCGTTGTGTACGCGTTTACATCCATTTTATCTATGGTGATGTGTCCTGTCTCGCATGTCATTGACTCCGTATAGATCCTTGTTGAAGAACTCTAGTAAATTTTCCATTGACAGGGTGTCTCCGTCGCAATTCATTAAACTCGTAATGTGTGTCCCTCAGTTGTGACCCGTGCTACCGAAGCCGCCGGCACCACGGACGCTCTCGGCGAGTTCCTGAACCTCGACGACCTCGGGGGTGTAGATGCGCTCGAGCACAAGCTGGGCCACGCGGTCGCCCTCCTTGATCTCGAAGTCGCTGTCGGAGTGGTTGAAGAGGAGCACCTTGACCTCTCCACGGTAATCGGCGTCAATGACACCGGCGCCGGTGTCGATGAAGTGCTTCGCGGCGAGACCGGAACGAGGAGCAATGCGACCATCTATGAGTTTACCGAACGGTCAGCATTTCAATACAGACCAAAAAACATCGCTGGGAGAAGAAAACTTACAGGTTCCCTCGGGCACAGCCATGCTGATGTCGGTGCTCACGAGGGCCTTGCCGCGGGCGGGGATGGTGGTGTCGTGCGCGGCGTAGACGTCGTAGCCTGCGGCGAAGGCGCTGCCGCGGGTAGGCAGGCGGCCCTTTTCGGAGAGCTTCTTGATCTGGAGAGGGATGGGATCCATGGCGGAGATGGTCTTGACGCGCTTGGCGGGAGGGGAGGAGACGGTGCTGGTGTTGTTGGTGTTGTTGGTTTCGGCGTCGGCGGTCATGTTTGTGGGTGAGTTTTGGCGAGTTTGATGGAGGATGTAGAATGAATACAGTTCTTGAAGAAATGGTCGTCAATTGAGATTCTTGAATGGGGGGGATGGGGGAAGGGGATGGGAACGGATATTCGTACCTGGAGCTAGAAAGGTCAGACGCGGTTGCGAGGGCGGAGACGCGTCGGGGGGGCATTGACGAATCACATTGTTCGCGTTAAGTGGTTGCTCATCTTCCGCAGGGGGCACTGAAGGGTGCTGAACCGTCATGAGAATATAGGTGACAAATGATGAGGAAGATAATCAATAGCTGAATTTCTTTGTAAAGATGTAGACACGGAAATTTCCAGAAAGCCTTCCGTATTATACATGTATGCATAATGTGATTGAAATCTAAATAACGAGAATGCAATGTCTACGGCGAATACTAAGCTTCAATGCTGCAGACAAGTAAGTGACAAGGCATCACCTCGACAAAGGATAGGCGACGCGGACTTATCCCTCCAGCTCTCGCCCAAAGTCAACGAGTCGGAGCCTTGTCGCATCCTTGGGATGGAACTGCGCGACTTTGGACCGCACGAGGAACCGCGCCACCGCAGTCTCCCTCGGCAGCTGCACGTAGGACGCCGCAGAGTCTCCCTTTGCGCTCGAGTGCGCGTTGAGGAGCTCCTCGGTGAGCTGCCGCATCTCCGCCGCCGCCGCGTCGACCTCATCCCTGTGTCCCTCTCCCTGATTGCGTTGACCGTCGTCTGCGGCTTGGCCCCAAATCACGTCGATGCGCTGCTGTCGCTTTCCGTCTTGGTCGGGTCCCTCCTTTGCCTTTTTTGGCTTGCCCTGTGAATTGAAGCCTCCTGCCAGATCGTCGCCGTCAATGTCCATCATGTCGCCTACCACAGGGCCTCCCAGCTCCTCGGCCGCGAGCATTGGGGCCAGCGTATCGTTGATGAAAGCCAGTAGAACCTTCATGAGCCGCGATGTTTCCTGATCGTAGCCCTTCTTCTTTTCACGCAGCTCCTCAAGACGTGCTCGTGCCCCATCCTCGGGGCTTCTATCATCGTTTTCACTCAATTCGTTGCGCAAGTGCTCGATCCTCAGTTGAAGAGCGTCCTTGAGGAGATTCTGGTCCTTGAGCCTGGCCTGGTCGGCTTCCAGCTGACGCGCGACATCGGCAAAGCTGTCACGCTGCGACGCAAGATAAGCGTTGGACTCCAGTATCGTCTGATGCGTCTTGCGCAGAGCCAGCAAAGCCGGCAGCATAGATCCCGGAAACGGCAGGAACGGTTCCGATCCAGTCACGTCGTCCAGAGCTGCCTTGATCACTTGGGCCTGCCCGGCCGTGGACTCGGGGAGCTCATCCTGGCTCGATCGGAGCTGTTTCTGCCCAGTCAACGTCTGGCAATGCAATGTTTCGGACGAGGGGGGAAGGGGTACAACGCACGCTCTGCAGCTCACTCTCATGTTCTCGAACCTTCTTCTGAAGCTCCTTCAACGTGCGGTCGAGATTGGCGGTGTATAGCTGCGCCTCTGCGCGTTGCGACGTATGATTCATAGCTGACTGCGTAAATGGGCGAGGATCCACAGGCGCTATTTCCCTAACGCCTTTTTATTTTTTTCAACGAGATGAAGAAAAGTGCATTGGCGGGAAGCCTCGAGTAATTAGTTGGGTATGAGTGGCTTCAGTGTTTCTGGGGGTTGATAGGCCCAGTTTGATGTTTGTTCCAGGTTAGAACGCGCGCGCGGGCCAGTGGACGTGACTGCCTCGTGCTCTGTCCTGCTTGAAAAACTACCCAGTTTCAATCAAATAAATCACCCTGAGCATGAATATGCCAGTAGATAGAGGGATGGTCTCCTGATTATGCGGGATCTGAGACAAATAAGGCTGTCCATATGTTACGCGCCGTTGAATTCCGTAGCTGAGACAGTCGAGGGCGTTTGAATTGGGACGGAGATGGCCACTGGAGTGTGGCTGTCCGCCGTTTATTAAGAGCGGCACACTGTATTTCTGCAAGCCGCACGGTGCCTACAGGGGCTGCCAATCGCCCTAAAACTTATTTCCCGATGCGCTGAAGCTCAACGACTGGCTGCCCCCAGACCCGGGCGATCACGGGAAGTCCCCCGCACTGTGTGCAGAAGGTGCCTGGACCGTTACTTGCCGCAGGTAGAGTGTACAGAGCATCTTCATGTGCTGTAAATTACGGAGCTGGGGGGCCCCAAAAAGGCCAAAAGACGGGAAGCCTTCCACGTGACCTGCCAGCTCATCCAACATCCCATACCAACTTGAGGTGGTTTCAGCTGCTTCCCCCGAACCCTCCTCCCAAACTCCCTGAAATTCGCCCTCCCTCCCCCCCGACCGTCCGGCTTCTGGTCATCACCCATCTTCCCTTTCTTCTCGGCCGCTGACCTCTCCCATCTAACCCATTGTCAGCGACCGTCGTAGGCTCGTCATAACGTCCCTCTCCCCATTTCCTCCCCTTTTTTCCTTCGGATTGGTTCACGTTTGTTCATTCAGCCACACCCCCTCTCAGCCCTACGCGCAACAGCTTCCGCTGCACACCACCAATCCATCGCAGTCGCTTCACCCATCGCCATCCAATTCTCGTCGCAGCACCGGTCGTCCCAACTCACGCAGTTTACCTCTCGTCTTCCCTCTCACGTTGTGAACAGAGACTTGCGACGCAAAGTCTTCTTCTCATTCGCCAGGCACCAGCTGATCGGAGGTTGTTTGCGACACCAGGAACCCGTGGTCACAAGGTTTGAGCTGAGCACTTGCCTCTTCCTTTCTGCTTTTCAGACCTCCGTCCCAGCATCGATTTGTCGCTTCACCTCCTCTCCTCAACCACTCACAAGCCATCACCTCCCGCCTTCCTCCTTCCCACCCACCGCCTGGGACTTCTTCCGGGCACTACCTTTTGCCATTCCGACGCCCGTTGCAAGACTTCTGGAGCCCGCCCCGAGTCCGAGAAAGGATTGCCCTTTGAGATCACCTTCTCCTCCCACTCAACCCGTCACTCCGTCACTCTCTGGGCAGCGCCCATCGCGACCTCAGTCACTTCACGAATACTTCACCGAAAGCGCGAATCCCACCGACCCAAAGTCACTACACCAGCACGTTTTCCTTTGAAAACCCCCTGTGTGTAAATAAGACGAAAATAAAGATCAATTCAACCGATTGAAACCATTCGAACGTGATCCATTTATACAAGAGTCAAGATGTCTGCTTCGCCCACTCAGCCCACCCAATCGGTTAAGCGGCCTCTGGAGGAAGCATCCTCGCCTTCGCGCGCTACTGACCAACCTGATGCCAAGCGACCTGCGCTCGACAAGGTCATCAAGCACGATAACGACGTGGAGGTTCCTGAAGCTCCCCTCGAAATCCCAACCGAAATCCACGACCAGAACGGTGATGAAAAGACCAACGGCACCACCAAGTCCGAGCAGGAGGATGCACCGGCCGCAGAGGAGGGTCCTGATTCCAAGGCTATTGCCACCGCAGCTGCTGCCTCTACATCCAATGCTCTCACATCGGCTTCGGCTCACGACGAAACGTCTTGGATTCACATCCGCGCCGTCATCTCCAGCCCAGAGGCGGCAACTGTGATTGGAAAGGGAGGCGAGAATGTTTCGAACATCAGAAAGCTCTCCAATGCCAAGTGCACTGTGAGCGACTATCAGAAGGGGGCCGTTGAACGTATTCTGACCGTCAGCGGAATCGTCGACGCAGTTGCCAAGGTCAGTTTTGCTCTCCTGATACGCGTGTATAGTATACGCGTGCTAACCGTTCCCAGGCCTTTGGTCTAATCATTCGCACCCTTAACAACGAGCCTTTGAACGAGTCCTCAACTGCGTCTTCAAAGACTTACCCCCTGCGTCTTCTCATTCCACACATTCTGATCGGATCCATCATTGGTAAGGGTGGAGCTCGCATTCGTGAGATCCAAGAGGCCTCAGGCGCCCGTCTCAATGCCTCCGACTCGTGTCTTCCCATGTCGAGCGAGCGGTCACTGGTAGTCATGGGTGTCGCTGATGCCGTCCACATTGCCACTTACTACGTCGGCAGCACCCTTCTTGAGCAACTGAACGATCGATTCGGTGGCCCTGCCGCCTCGGCCTATGCTACTCGAAGCGGCGCCCCGGCTGGTTCTATCCCTGGAGGCATGCAGGTTGTTCCCTACTGCCCTCAGCCTGCATCTGGTCACTACGGTCGAAGCGAAAACTACGGACGCCACAACGACCGCCGCACTCATCATGCCCCTCCTGCGCCTTACCCTCAGCAATATCCTCACGCGACTCAAGGAAATCCCGTGATTCCTATTCAGTACGGTGCGCAGGGAGGTGCCTATGGGGCTGCTCCTCACATGCAGCCTCACATGCCCCCTCACGTTGGAGCCCAGCCCCATGGTGCTCCAACACAGCAGCCCATGGCGGGCGCAATCCCCGGTGGCCCCATCACCCAGCAGATCTACATCCCCAACGACATGGTCGGTGCCATCATTGGCAAGGGTGGACAGAAAATCAACGAGATTCGTCAAATGAGCAACAGCGTCATTAAGATTAACGAGCCACAGGACAATAGCAATGAGCGCCTAGTTACGATTACGGGGACGGAGGAGGCTAATCGTATGGCGCTCTATATGCTTTACTCTCGACTTGGTGAGGTGCAAAACAGAGCCACCGGCAACAACTAGAATTTCTAACACGTGCGCCCCTTTTCATAGAATCGGAGAAACATCGCATCTAATTGTGACGACGACGAAACGACGAAACTCCGATTCGCGCTGCGGAATGTGCCGACCCTCGCCGGGACGGTGGTGACTACAGTATGATTGAAAAGAAAAAGGAGGACGAAACAGTGTTGGGATGGTGTTGCTGGTGGTGATCTATTTGAACTATTGTGGGAGCTGGCTGGAGGGGGGGGGAAGCTATTCGATGGCGAATCTTTCGAGCCCCGACGAGACAAGGAGATGAATGCCTGGTGCCAAGATTCGAATTGCAGCTTCTAGGAACAGGGTCTTGGGCGGTCGAAATGGCATAGACAAGGTGTAACAGGATGGGAAATCATTTCATCGATACGGACGTGCTGGCGATGGTGAAATTGTTTGATCGGATATGGGGCATCACTGTAACATTTTGACGGCCCTTCCAAGGTACTCGATTATAATGGCGCAATTGATTTTTTACTTTTCTTTTCCAGGCTCACGACCAAACTCATTCTGAATCCAGAGTTGGGAAGCTTCTCGTATAGATGGGGTGAGAGTATGCATGTGATATCCAACAGAGATGGATGCCCAACAATGTTCACTAATATCCAGATGGGGTATTTTACTCCTCTCTTCCTTTGATATTTAGATCTTACTCAGAGGGACGTGGTACTAGACAAGTCAGCAGAGGAACGGTAATGGCGGAATATGTGCGAAGAACTGACCATTTCAAGCTCCTTGCGGCGGCTCAAGAGTAGATGAACGTGCTTGTCAATGACTTTGAAGATGTTAGAATTAACGGCGAACAAGAGAACCTGACGAGGGGCAACTGACTGCTATCAACCCCCTTGTATTGCATGTGCACCTCTTTGCTATCCCATCCGAGAATGATTCTTGAGGCATGTCCAACAATGACGGAAGGGTCTTGTTGAGCGTGCTGGTCAAACTCGGCGCGTCCCATGCCGTGGTAGCCCTTCAAGCCCTCGGCGTCGACAGGGTCAGCAAAGGGATGCATGCGCTCCTCGTGGAACTTCTCATCGACGCCCCAGCAGGTGCACACCTCGGTGGTAGGCGCATTGAGGGCGCCCTCGACGTTGTGGGTGTACTCGGTGGACGCGGTGATGGTGGGAGGGTCGGAGATGACGGCAGCGAGCTTGGCCTGCAGGTCGGGGGCGGCGTCGGAGGCGAGGAAGGCGGCGTTGGCGTCAAACGACTCCCACTCGATGATGAGCTGCCACTTCTTGGGGTCCTCGATGACCTGGCCGAGGTAGAGCTGCTTGACGCCAGGGACGGCCTTGAGGCCGGGCACGGCTTCGTCGAAGAAGGCCTTGGGAGGCGTGGAGGCGTCTGGGGAGAGGTCGGGCTTGAACTTGAGGAAGATGAACTCGAGGATGGCCATGGTTTAGATGAGGTGAAGATATGGCTAGATAGGTAGATGAATGTATAACTACGAGGGGGGAAGAGCGTCTGGGAAAGTTCACGGCTTATGCGACAGGTAACGTAAGGATGACGGTCTGAGAGGAGGGAAACAGCGGAAACGGGTATTTATATAGAAGCAGAGAAGGCGGAATGAGCTTATCCCCTGCCGTACGATACCTAAACAAGTGACACGACAAGACTCATCTTCCCAGCTCAGCCCAGACAAGGAGCCAACACACACGCACACACACGTCTTCAAGCCCCATCAATTCGCCGATTGCCCGTGTGTGCGGAATTGGGACGATGCAAGAGGAGGAGGAGGAGGGGGATCTTCCCCGCTCCATTGGAAGCGGGTCAGCCGGGCGTCCGGACGAAGGACGATGGACAAAGGTGAGGGGGGAATGGGTTTCTTCTTGGCAAGTGTGGCTGCTTATTTCTGTATTAGGCTGGATGTGATGGATGGGGTGTTGGTTCCTTTTTTTTGCATGAGGTCGAGCTGACGAGGGGGGTAATGGGAGCCGGCGCGAGGAGGGGATGAGAGGTGTAAGTGTGGAAAATGGCGGATGGGCTTATGACGTATCAGCTCATAGTAAGAGAAGCTATCAGCACGAACATGCCATCTAAGAGGGAAGATCTACCAGACTTCTGTGTCAAGAATCAGCCATGATATGCTCGCTTAATTGCAGCAATTGGGATGCGCTTCTACCGCCTGCTCCGTAACTGCTCAGTCTAGCTGACTGGCCATGTCCGGAGCTCATCTGTCGACCTTTGATGGAGCTCTCTACAGCTGGCGGGGGTACGATAGCTCAAGCACGAGAACGTGGCAAAGTGGGCTTGGACGATACGAGTTTCGAGGAGAGAAGAGCTATGATGTGCATTCTAACAAGCAAGTGTAGAGAATGCTGCGACCCCATTCAAGCGAGACCGGCCGATGGACGGATTCGACATCAAGCTGAGTCGGTAGAAAGGGTTGATGTGAGTAGGTACGAGTTCATCCTCAAGAAGATAAAGTTGTCGATGGGGATGGAAGACAAATGCCTGTGAGTATGGAAAGAAGAAATTGGTGCCATGTACTTGTACGATTACCTCGTTCAAGCTTGCACCAGTTGCATTTACCTACGTCGTACACAGGTAAAACAGGTAACTAGCTGCCGTGCCGTTCGGACCTCGATGCCAGTAACCCCCACCTTGTGATACTCTTGGTCAACAAGGGTATCTACATGGTGGCAGGGTCAGCGGAATGCACCCATGTTTATCCCTGCTGCAGGTGTTTCAGCATTTGCAGCATCGAAAGGCATCCAAGCACCCTCGTTCAACCCGGGCGGGCATCTGGATGGAAATAGTGATTTGTCGGCTACGTCCAATCGGCCGATACCGTAATCCTTCCTGGTACAAGTATCCGTACTTGGGGGGGCAAGGCGCCTTCCCTCATTCATCACGCGTGAAATTAACCAAAACGCGGCCCCGCCAATCCCGGGCTGGACTGTCCCTTGGCAGGTACGGGGGACCTCGGTGTATCTCTTACCTGGCCGTCCTTTTCAGCTAAAAAATCTCAGGTAGGGCAAGAGCGAGCCTCTGCCAGACGGGCCAGACAGGCCAGACAGGGACAGGGGTAAAACAGAATGGAAGGACCGACCTGCACCACCGCTCATTAGAGCAGATGTAATTACCTTTACCTAACGTATAGTATCATCACGACACCCCCAGAGAACGACTTTTCTTTTCTTTTCTTTCCCCTCCGCCATCAGCATCTTCACGCTCTTTTGCTACAGTATCTTTTTGCGCTTGTACGAATACATGCAATAACTGTCTTTATTTTTACCTCTTGTCTTTCCCTAGGTACGCTTATACTCGCGTGTACATACCCCGGCCCGTTTCATACCTAGATCCCGCTTTCTGGAGATCCCATCGTCATCGTCGCCCGTTCAACTTTGGAGTCACGTCAACCACCACTTCCGCTGAATCCGGACTCCGTGTCCACAATTCTCGACTTCCCATAGATATCAAAGAGCCTCCAGAACGCAACCAAGCAACCTCACCGCTTCGACATCACCTCATCCGAGCGACTTGACCTTATCACGTCAGTCATGGCCGAGACCGATCTCGAGAATCACCCGTCTCCCACCACCAATACCGCCGTTCCCGAAGACGAAGATGCCCTCCCAACCGAGCTTAATCTCCTCACTCTAAACTGTTGGGGTCTCCTTCACATCTCCGCTCTTCGGACCCCTCGACTCGACCAGATTGGTCGCGAGCTTGCTGTCTTGTCTCCGTCACCCGATATTGTTGCTCTGCAAGAATGCTGGACTCAAGATGACTACAAAGCAATTCGTCACCACACCCGCCAAATTCTTCCCTATGGCAAGTTCTATCACAGCGGTGCGTTTGGGGGCGGCCTCGCAATTCTGAGTCGTTGGCCCATCGAGGAGAGCACCATGTTCAAGTATCCCCTCAATGGGCGTCCAACTGCATTTTGGAGAGGAGATTGGTACGTCGGCAAAGGTATCGCATGCGCCAAGATCCGGTTTGGTCCCCGAAGGAAAGATGTCATTGAGGTCTTCAATACTCATGTAAGTCATAAAACACATAAAGAGACCGACAACAGTTCTAATCTCCCTGTCAGACCCATGCACCGTATGAAGCAGAGCCCAACGACTCATACATTTGCCACCGCACTGCTCAGGCATGGGAAATGTCCAAACTCCTACGTGGCGCTGCTGAACGGGGTCACCTCGTTGTCGCCATGGGAGATTTCAACATGCTTCCCCTGTCGCTTGCCCACCGCCTCATTACAGCTCATGCGCCTGTTCGTGATGTTTGGCGTGTGCTTCACCCAGACAGCTCGCTTGGTCCCGCTCATCATGCAGCTGAGAAGGCTCGCCACAGACCGATCCCTACCGCCGAGTTCAATCTTCTTGAGAATGGCGCTACTAGCGATTCAGTCTATAATACCTGGCGCTGGACCAAAAACCAGCAGAACCTGCTGAAATCTGGCAAGCATCAAGAGATTTCCCCCGATGCAATGGATCCTCGCGGCAAGCGTCTTGATTATATATTTGCGTCTACTGGTGTCGACCCTGAAGCTCCGCCTACAACACCTGGCTGGGTTATTAAGACGGCCATTGTTGCCTTCACCGAGCGTCATCCGGACCTCAATGTCTCTCTTTCTGATCACTTTGCTGTCCACGCGACCCTTACCCGACATACTCCGACGCCGTTGGCGCCTCCCATGCATCCCAGAGCCGAAACTCCTTCTGCTGCTCTGAAATCCGGAGCTTACCTCGCCACCGACAGCCCTGCGACGAGTATACGATCGATCCCAAGAGCCGTAGCTTCGGATCCAGACATGCAGCTATTCTTCACCCGCGAAGACGAGGCCCTCCCAATGTCCGTCTACGATGAGATTCTCGCCATGATCCATCAGTACCATGCCCGCGAGATCAAGCAGCGCTATTGGCGTGGCGTTCACTTCTTCGTGGCCCTCTTCATCACCATTGGATGCTTGGTTGCAGTTTGGTTTAGTCCTGCAAACTACGTTGCCTTTGTGCTCATGCTCGTCAGCAGTTTAGGTCTTGCTGCCGGCGTTGTGGATGGCCTGCTCTCCTTGCTCTTCTTTTCCTGGGAAATCCGTGGCCTCAAGGAGTTTGAATGGGAGATTCGCAACGCAAAGGCCGTGGCATCCGGTGACTTGGTCGCTCTCACCCAAAGCGAAACTGTCAGCAGCCCTCCTCGAACCGCTAAAGGCCAATGATCTTATACTTGATGTGTTTTGTGTATTTGACGAGTTATGGATAAGAATCATGAAATGTGGGATTGGGTTGATATACGCCAACTTATTTACTTGGATAATGATTGTAAAGTACCATTAATGTTTATTGATAATAGTAATGTAATAATTGTAAGAATACTGCCGTTACCTTATTCGTTGTCGTCGTCGTCGCCGTCGTATAATACAATTCATCTGCTTAGGTAGGCGCTGATCATCACCAGGGCCTCTACCCTCATCCTATCTATATTTACTCCATGGCCCTGATTGCAGTGTAGCCACCCGGCCTCATTCGACGCCACGTATAGCCCATAAACGCCGTCTTTTTTCTGATGTTCATGACGCCGTCCTTCAGGTCCTCATCGCGAAGCAAAATGTCTCTCGGCCGTTTACGCTCCTTCTGACCGTAGAGTCTCACGAAATGCTTGAGCATTTCCTTCTCTTCCTCCCTCAGCCACGAGGATTCGATCTGACGATCAATCTTTTTCAGCCTCGTCGAGTCAAAAGGTGACCCAATCAGGTTGACAGCTTGGTCCTGCACGTGTGGTGAGAAGTCGCGCAGTACCTCCCGCACATCATCTGGAGTCAGAGCAGCGCCCGTGGGTGATGAGTCGGACCAGTCCTCAAGGGTGTCCGACTCATCAAAGTAGTGCGTATCATCAGCACCTTGAATGTGTGGAATGAATGGAGGAGTGAGACTCTGCAGACGCTCCCATGGAATGTTTTTGAACCAGCGATGGGACTTGATGTCTTCCGCATCGTCAGGAAACACATGTCGACTGAACACGTCTACCTGATTAAGGAGGTTGCGATCCTTGATGTGATATCGCCTTGAGCAGAGTCGGTGCTCCTTGTCCTGGATCAGGCGGAAGATCAAGTCTTTGCATTTTTCGCTGGCAAGAGGCCTCAAGGGAAAGCAGAAGTTTTTCTTGTAGTTCTTCCAAGTGTCAGCATCAGAGCATCGGCTTCGGGCCATGTAATTCCAAAGGGCCGTATTCGGCACTCACCATGATGTTTTGCTTCGTCTTCTTACGTCCTTCCTCGGACAGAAACGGCGTGTGTCCATAGAGACACTCGTACAGGATAATGCCAATGCTCTACCAATCGCATCTCCCGTCATATTTTTGCCCAAGAACCACTTCAGGTGCCATGTACTGGCTGGTTCCAACGACCGAATTGGCAGCGCTTCGATTACCATGACTATTTCTCCAGCATACTAGCTTCTCAAGGTCATCATCGACGACGGACGGTGATTTTCCATGTCGTTCTATACTCTTAACAAGAGATTTGTACCAATCAAACTGCGTTAGAATATTGCTGGTGCTTTTTTGATCAGCCTCATCTCCGTTGACACTGATGCCCAGCTTCCGAACCAGCGAATACCGGTGGCAGTTGTAGTACGAGGCGTCATGGGACCAGTGGCCGTCAAAGGCCAGTCCGAAATCCGAAATCTTGAGATGGCCAGTAGCGGATATGAGAAAATTGTCTGGTTTAATATCCCGGTGTATGAACTTGAGACGATGGGCCTCCTCGACAGCAACAACCATCTCAGCTATATAAAATCGTGCAACCGACTCGTGGAGGATATTCTCTCGGATCAAAAGACCCAGAAAATCTCCTCCGGGCATGTATTCCATCACAAGATAGAGGTTATTCACATCTTGGAAGCTGCAAATCAAAGGTACCACCCTTTATGTCGTGTCAGCACGTGGCGCCGTGCATCAGGGTCGGGGTAGGACTCACCAATCTGAGCCTTCGGAGGAAACAAGAAAATCTCGTTCTGCTCTTAGATGACCTTCTTGACAACTTCGCAGCATCTCTGATTTGCGAATCACCTTCATTGCATAAACTTGCCCCGTGAAAGTATGCCCCGTCACAGGTTTTTCGCGAACTAGTCTTACAACACCGAAGCTCCCCTTTCCCAGGACTTGTAATGGTTCATAGTTCTCAGCGGGCGAAATGCCGCCAGTGCCCCTCCGAAAACTAAGGCATTGAGACTGCATAACCCTTGACTCTCTTAGATTCCAAGTCTCTTGATTATTGAAAGATTCTCGAATGGCTTCTTTCTGTTCTGGCGTGAGGTGTGGACTGTAGAAAAGCTGGTTCTCGAGGCACTGTCGACGAGCTTCTCGTGAATCGGGTCTATGGAATAGATCATTGAATTTTGTCTCGAAATAGATTTTAGCAGCCGCAGTTCGTTCGACAGTTACAGCCGTGGGCTGCACCAAGGTTACGCTCGACTCCTCGATGGTTCCTAGAGCACAGCCTTCTGGACTGGACCGAGTCCATGGGTTTCGTCTGCTGTGTCGTCGATTGGGTAGATCTTTGGGCAGGGTAGAAAATCTCGAGTCGACCGATGTTTTCCCCGTGGAATCCTGTGGAAATGTTAATAGCGAGGCACTTCCGTCGGAAGAGGGCACAGTTTCCGACTCGTGAGCGGACGAGTTCGATCCAGCCAGCAGCCGATTCGAACTGCCCGTCTTCAGAGCATGATTGTGAAGTAAGACAGTTGTGTTTGAATTGAGAGCGGGATAGTTCAGTTGCCAGTTCTGGGGAAGTTCCCTTGGAGGCATCCTGATACTTTTCTGCAGTGGCGCAATTGTTTGCTGGTCTTGAAATAGCAGAGGAGCTTTGCTTTTGTAGGGCTTCTGCACTTCTTCTCTGGGCATCCACGAAGCTTCATCCAAATTTCCGTGGTCTTGGACGGGGATGGCTGAGAGTCCTGCGGTAAAGTCCGGGTGCTTCTTGCTGCTATTGCTATTGCTACCGCGTCCAATGGCTTTGATGGCACCTCGGATGTCGGACCATACTTTGGAGCCCGTGTGGCGGAAGTTGAGCACATGGCTACTAGAGGAGGTCCCCGGAGGACGAGAGCCTTGAAGAGATGGTATTTTCTGCGAATCAACCGAGTTCTGAGAGAATGTGTGCATCATTTGTTTGTCGCCTTTTCCTAGAGGGGATGGTCCCATGGTGTTCCAGGGTAGTTGAGCAACATACGGATGATATGGTTGAATTGGGGGCAATATTGATGTAAAGGGGAGGACTATCAGAGACCTCGGGCTGAAAGCAGAGTCGGTGAGAGGGATACCGATGGCCTTGTGGTTTGGATAAAGTCAATGAATTATATATAGATGGTAGTTTGGATGAGAAAACTGTTCAAATGATGACGACTGGAGATATGGCTTCAATCCCGCCCTTGCCAGTCTGAGCCTGGTTGTACTTGCCTCGCCTCATTGCCCGTTTTCACTTGCTGGGAAAGATCAAATGGAGGCAAGTACTACGGTCACCTTTTCAGTTCGTAGCTGGGTTAGGTAACTTACTCAAGTTCATCACTCAAGCCTCAGGTGCCGGTACGTATGTTAGATATGTCACATCACCAACACTTCACGAACAACACATGTCAACAGCCAAGCACATCAAATCAGATGTCCGAGGGAGGTAAACAGAAGAAAAGGTCCATATTGGCAGGCCCGAATTACCTACAACCAACCCTAAATAACCATAAGTGGCCACTGCCCCGGGAAACAAAACCATTTTATCATACGCCATTCATGCAGTGCAGTGCGACGCATTGCAGCAACATATATCCCTGTCAACCTGCCTCCCCATCGTCATTCCAGATCAACCGGACTAGTTCGTCGTGTCCCTTCTAGTGGACGCCGGCTTTTGTTTTTCAGTTCAAGGTTTCTGTAGCAATTGTATGCAACAACCAAGCCAGCGCTTGGAAAGAATATCGACACTCGAAGACCTCGGCTCATCGTATCCCCACCTAGAAGCTCATGCATTTTGCAGAAGGCGGGTCATGAAAGGGTATAGTACATGTCGTCCAATTTAAGCCATCCTTCGGTCAGCAAAAAAACAGGCCGCAGCCTGACGCTTACTTGATCTCGAGAAGCTTGACGTCAAAGGTCAATTGGCTGTTGGCAGGGATACCAGGCATGCCACGGGAGCCATACGCAAGGTGAGCAGGAATGGTCAGGCGACGCTCGCTGCCGATAGCCATGCCGACGACACCAATATCCCAGCCCTTGATAACTTGGCCCTTGCCGACCTTGAAGGAGAATGGCTTGCCCTTCTTGTTGGCTATCATGAGTGTTAGTATGCATTGTAAATCAATCGGCTCCTGAACGTCGTCAACTTACCATCAAATACCTGGCCATTCTGGAGCTTTCCAATATATCGGACTCCGACAGTGTCTCCGTTCTTGACAGTGCGGCCCTTGCCAATAGTTCGGTCGTCAACGGTAACACCCTGGACGACCTTGATGCCAGTGGTGGCCTTGGCCTGCTTGGCCTTCTCCGTGGAGCCAGTAGGACCCTGCTCAAGGTTCTTGGCGAACTGGACCTTCTTCTTACTGTCCTCGGTGGCAACAGCCTCGCCCTTGTTGTTCTTGAGCTTCTTCTGTTGCTTCTTGGACTCCTTGGCATCCGCTTTGGAGATGAGCTCGTCCAGTCCCTCGGCAGCTTCCTCGGCACTGCGCTTGTTCTTGCCCTTCTTGACAGGGACCAACTTGGGGGCCTCTTCCTCGTCAGAGGAAACCTCGGTGACTCGGGGATTCTCAACGTCGTCAAGGTCGTCGCTCTCCTCTTCGCTCTCATCCTCACCCAACTGGTACTCGAGCTCATCAGGGGAGAGGTCGTACTCATCCTCATCATCCTCGTCGTCCTCGTCATCATCCATAATGTAGTTACCGGTCAGGTAAACGGTATGGGTACCCGTGACAACGAAAAAGACCTTCTCACCGTGGTTGACAGTGATGTCAAGGGGTTGCTGGTAGTGCTAGGAGCATGTTAGCAAATGGAACAGGATTGAAATTTGGTGAGACCTTACCCTCTCAGTGTCGAGAGTGCAAATGACGAAGTTCTCGAGATCGGCGCCGTCCTCAGAATCATCATCAGAATCCTCCTCATCGCCATCCGATTCGTCTTCCTCGGTAGCCTTGCCCTTGCCCTTGCCCTTGCCGTTAGGCTTAGCATCGGCCATCTCCTCATCCTCATCGGAGTCGTCCTGAGTAGCCTCGATGAGCTTCTTGATAGCAGCAGCTTGCTTCTGCTTCTTGGCCTTGACGGGATCGCTGGGACCGCCATTGCCCTCCTCTTCCTCGTCATCCTCATCAGAGTCAGAGGCGGCAAGAAGAGCCTTCATGTACTCGTCGTCCACCTCATCGTCCTCGTCATCGTCGAGACCAGGGAAGGCGCGCTTGACCAGTCGGAGAGTGGAACGGGGGACGGAGGGAATGTTTCCCTCGCTGTCTGCCTCGGGCTCCTCGGTAGGATCGACAGCAGCCATGGTGATGCGGAACTGAGATTTCATGGTTAGCGGTCTGGATTTTTTTGGTCTTGGCGACTGTCGCAAAGCGCGACAAGCGAGTAGAGATGCGAATTCAGGTATAATTGTGCAAAACTTCATCGCATTACACCCAAGAATGCAAAGGACGCAGTAGATAGCTCGACTTACAGAAGCAGGAAACTCCATGGCGGCGGGAATGAGAATCTCGCCAGGCGGGACCTCGAGGCCGTAAACAGGACCAGGAACGGCAGACATTGTGAAAGACGGTGAGATTTGATACAAGAAAGAAAATTAGATGGGAAAGAAGGCTGAACAGCCAAGGAGATGGAATTCGATGAGAAAGGGAGAGAGGATTTGCGGTGTGAGGTGAGAGAGAAGTTCACGACAGAGGGAAGAAAATCAGAGAATCTTCAGACGGCCTCGAAGAGAGCTTCGAAATTTTTTTCTGGGCCTCGACAGCCTGCGCGACGGAGCCCCCACGGGAAAAAACAGATTGGACCACTGAGAGGCCGCGATAAGAGCCTTATCGTGCTGGAGCGGTCGCTGTCTCAGCAACCAACACAAGACGGGCAGCGGGTCAAGTCCCCGACGGCCCCGCTACGTACCTAAGGTAGGTATCTTAGTTACTGCAGTTGCCATTGACGGGGCCGGCAAACTTCTGACCGCGTTGTCGCCGACCGACTCGAACCACATTGCCTTCACTGTAGTTCACTGTAGCTCTTGTTGGACAATGAATTGTAAGAGAAGCCAGTCGTCACGCTGCATACTAGGCAGCCATAAATTATATACTCATGTTAGATGCCTGTAGTGGGGCGAGAATAAATAAATCTGCAAGATTCTTCAAACCACAAGTATAGCACCTACATGTATAGAGGTATCCGGTCGACTCTGGCTGGACCTTTTCAAAATTGAGACAGCCCAGCCAAACCAACGTGCCTCCTTCGTACCTCCTTCGTACCTAACCACGATCTATCACACAATGTCCTCTCAGACCGTCTAACCAGTCTTATCCTTGGTCCCCTTCCTACCCGAAAACCACGCCCTCAACAACGTCCACACAAAACCGAGCACGAACCGGCTCTGGCTCTCACCATAGACTTGACCACGATCACCCACATCCGTCAGCATGGCTCCCATATCGGCAATCGACCTGGCCCACCGCCCGGAACCTCTTGCGTACGCCGCCATGAGGTCGTTGCCGTTCGTTATGCCACCTGCAGCAACCACATTAGAACCCATGCCATCGCCGCAAGTAACCAGATAGTACAAAGCCGCCAGACTCACCACTCGACCAGATGTTTCCATCTTGCACCCATCGGTACTTCTCCCCAGCCAGCGTCACCTTGGGAAACTTCTTCGCCAGGTCGTCCTGCAGCCCGCGCGGTCCACTCGCCCGCTTACCGTCCAAGATGCCCGCCGCCGCGCAAATGTAGATGCCCGTGCACACGCTCAAGATGTCCACGCCGGGCGTCTCGCACTGCTCCCGCAGCCACCGGAGCTCGCCCTCCTCAAACGTCACCGTCGGATCCGGCCCGGGGACGACGACAACGTCGAGCTCGCCGGGCGCAACGCTGGGGTCCTCGTAGGAGCACGTGGCCTTGAGCTTCAGATTGGACGTGAGAGGAATCTCTTGTCCCTGCCTGGGCGATGTAATGTACGAGATGGTCACGTCTGGTGCTGCGGCACTGACGTGGGAGGGGAGCATGGGCATCTGGCCCAGGTAGTCCTTGGACATGACGCCGAGGACGTCGACGGTTGCCGCATCGAGGAATTGGGCTCCCCAGGGAATGAAAACCCCGATACGAATGTGCGATGCGGCCATGACTTTAAAAAAAAATCTTGTAGAGACAATGAATTGACGGCTCTTCTTGTTGCAAGAGATGTAGGAGATTGTCTAGAAAGCGATGGTGAGTGAGAGCGAGGCTGTCAGGTTTATCTTTTAAATATCATCTTCTTCCTTTTAAATAACATCCGACATCCTTTCTGTTGTTCCGTCTTGTCCTGCCAAATACTCGAGCTTGGATTGCTCGGACTTTTAAGAATATCAAGTCCGAGTCCTGAAAAGGTCTCTTGTTCTGCATCCGATTCGCCATGCCACCACTTACATCCGAGACACATCGGAACTTCTTGTCTGGAAGCTTGACCCACCACCCCGGACGTCTCAACAGTCTCGCAAATCAATTTAGTGCAAGCGCGTGTATGGGTTGCATACGCTTACAAGTATATAAGTAGCTAAAGAAGCAGGGAGAGTAAGACGAAAAGGTCATCTATTACAATCTACTCATCTTTAAACCCAAGAACCTAGCAATAATCTCTTCATTAAGTCAGAGTCATCCGGCTACTGCGTCATGCAGTGCCAGGTTCTTCCAGTCGAATTAGATACTATGTGATTATGGGATTAGGCTAATGTCCAACTCTGCCAGGGCCTGTCCTCAGCAACCCTTGACCTATCTGCCAATATTACTGCCCGTCCGCCATCGCATATGTAAGAAGTGATCTATGCAAATCTCTTTGAAAGATGAACTGTGCTCATGCCGCTATGATTCCCGCAACGCCCGAGGTCTTTCCCTAAAACCCAAAATGCGAATCATCAAGCCAACCTTCAGCCGGAATCAAGTTGGTACTCGCCGCCAATATGTACAACTCATATCCATCATATTATCCGAAATCTCATCACATGAGTTTCATTCGATGATCTTCCTCTGCCAAACGACTTCCTGGTGCCTTCTTTAGGCCATCTCATCCGCTCGCGACATTGATGATGGTTGACGTCTGGTTGCCTTCTTCGAGACCGTGTACACCAGATCCTGGCTCCAGAGTTGGCAGATTAACGCCTGAGCGCTGGGGATCGTGCCGTACAACGGGGCCACTAGAGGGACCATCAGGTAATCTTTCCAATTCTTGCGCAGAGTCCGTCGAGAGAAATCCATCCCTTCGGCAAGGCCTGCTTTGACCATCTCACGCTCGCGGCTTGCTGCGCCGACACGATGAAAGCTCTCGTACAAGAACATGTAGATGCTGATTTGGAGGAAGCCGACAATCCGGACTCTTTCTGCCCAGGTGAATGCCCAGGCCAGATTGTGAGGATCCTCCTTCCCTTCCATGACCTTCACGTAGATGGTAGACGCAACCACTAGAATGGCCATGTGGACAGGGAGGAAATGTGCCTCGAAAATTCGATGCACCATGTAAAAGACATGTTCCCAATGGGGCTCTTTGATGGTGTCCTTGGTGATGTCAGAGAAGATGCCATTCTCCGTTATTTGTTCCGTGCCGTCGTCACTCAAATGACTGTCAGGAATGAACAAACCCGCGCTATCGCCATGGGTGCAGTGAAGAGGCTGGTAGACTCGTGATGTATGTTTTCGTTCCTGCCACATCTCGACCAGCTTTCTCATGGCAAACCCAGTGTCCAAAGCACCCCACATGTGACGAAGAGCCTGCTTGTAGCGAGCATTGATATCAGCATAGGTGCCGCGCCAACCTTTGCCACCTCCACCAGTTACATTACTCTGGCTGACTGGGCTGTTGATGATGCGGCTTGTCAGGTTTCCATTGAGCGCGAAGAAGCACTTAATATACATGTGCAGGTCCTCTCCAATGGCTTCACCGTCGCAATCCCAGCCACCTACACGATCAACCAAGTCCAGAGGCAGAGAATAGACGGATGTGGGTGGTGCGATTTTGGATCCCGGGTAGAGACCTGACATGCCAGCAGCGCACCAGACAATGTCAGCAACTCGAACAAGGGGATGCACATTATGGGCATTTCGATCGAAGATGATTGGCGCCGAGTAAACAGTCGTCAACGCAGTCTCAGGATAGGACAAATGCATGTTTGTGAGTAGCGCAAAGTAATCGGCCGAGAGGTGGCTATCAGCTGCAGTAGCGGAAATAACCCTTTGTCAGCAAACAAGCTCAAAGAACGGCTGCATGGTATGTGACATCCCATAAGATGTTAATCTCATGCCAAGAAGTGCACTTACCATCGATTCCCGTAATAATTACGTCTTTCCTGACTTCCATCGAATACTTGGCACTGAGCTTACGAGCTGCCCAACCAATGTTGCTGCCTTTGCCAGCGGCCTCACCTGCAATATCTGATGGATGCGAGGTGAAATCAATTGATCGGAATCTTTTGACGAATTCTTGAATGAGTCCCGACGCTTTGGTCTCACCATCGGCCTCCCGTTGCTCCATTCCCAAATAGACCTGCCCAGGAGTGTTAATTGATGTTGAACAGGTTTGCGCCATACTTACATCATACGAATCATGAGCTCGTGGGTGGCATGCAAGAACTTGCAGGGTTTCCCTGAGAGTGTCATACTCCTCCTTGTAGTTGGGAATGATGATTGCGTGAATCACATTATCAGCTGCGGTAGATACGCCGTCGGTATATGACTCGGGATCGAGGTCGCCAGCTTCGCTGGTGGTGGACGAGATACCACCGTTGGTACTGGACGTCAGTGTGTCGGAGCTTGACACAGAGGTGTAAGAGCTGCGGCGCGAAGCAAGTCGCTTCAGATCGAGAAGAGAGTTGCTATGAGCGGCACGTTTGAGGGTTCGAGTAAGGTTCCAGACGGTCCAGCAGGCTCGAAGCGGGAACAAGCACACGAGGATGTGAATCATGAGAGAGTAGTAGGCGAAGAAGTATGTCCAGATGCCGGCACCAGTTGTGGAAGTGGATGAATAGTAGGATCCTTGGCTGTCGGGCCGTTCATACTTGTACCGGTGCTGCTCAGTCGAGTATTCCTGTGAAATAACCCAATAGCAGAGAGCAGTGAGCGCGATTATGCTCAAGCCGCCGGCGCGCCGCGATACCCAGACGAAGACGGACATGTTTGGCAGATGGCAAGGGAATCTTAGGGCTGCGTTGCAAGTTGAGAATTGGGTGGGAGGGAGGAGGCCACAAAGGGAAAGCACCAGAAAGGCACCTGTGGCCCGAGGAGGGGTGCAATTTTGAGACGGAGAAGAGGTGAGGTGACGAGAATTGGATGAGAAAAGAAAATTGAAAGGAGAGAAAGGTCAGGACAGCTCCCAAGTAAGAGGAGAGAAAATAAAACGGGATGAGAGCTCGAGGATATGACGGGGAGCTAGGCCAAAGAGAAGGAAGGGGCATGTGAGAGGTTGAGCCACGCTGAAGACGTCAAGCTACCTAGGAAGGAGGGAAGGAGGGTGGGCGTTTGCAGGTATAGTACAAAGTACCACTTTCAAAACACATGTAAAAGGAATATCAAGGGGAGGCCCGGAGTAAACGACGGTATGAAGAGGCGGCGGAATAGAGACCGAGGAAGGTGAGTCGGTAGGGCAGGCTGACAGGCTTGTTCATGGCTCCAGCACCAATGATAATAGCCCCCCCCCCCC